>ONZH01009631.1:0-29802 GCA_900303285.1 Rhinella marina
GGCGGAGCGGGAACTCCTGCCGCCTCCTCCGTGTCAGCCAGTGGAGTCACCACCTCAGCAGGCATCTCATCCGACTTCCTGTTGAGCTGTGAGAGATAGATTTCCTCTGGTTCCTTCTCCTCTTAGGGGGTCGTCTGCCCACAACATGCTTCGCCAGTCAGGACCTCGCTGTCTCGCCGCCATCTTACGCTGCTGACTTGCCACGTCTTCCTCGCGTGCAGGAGAAGGGGGCGGAACTACCATGGAGGAGTCTGCATCGCTGAATAGAATTCGTACGCAACAACGTGTAGAGTAACTACCAGGGAGGAGTCTGCGCAAAAGCGTATAGAGTAACTAAATTATACGTAGAATAGCGTATAATTTAGCGGACAAACTACGTAGCGATGCATACAAAAGCTAAGCGAATCACCTAATATTCGGATTCGCTTCGCAGCTGAAAAATCCCAAGATTCGATACGAATCAACGAATCGACAAATCGCTTCGCTCATCTCTAGTCATGCAGTGGCACAACGACAGAGTATGCAGGTGTCAGCAGTAGTAGTCGAATTATGAGGTCACAGAGTAACACAACAACAGAGTGTGCAGGTGGTAGCAGCAGTAGTAGTCAAATTAATAGGTCATAGAGTGGCACAACCAAAGAGTGTGCAAGTGGCAGCAGCAGTATCATCAGGAGGCCATACAGCGGCACAACAACAGATTGTGCAGGTGGCAGTAGTAGTCGAATTATGAGGTCACAGAGTAATACAACAACAGAGTGTGCAAGTGGCAGAAGCAGTAGTCGAATTATGAGGTCACACATTGGCACAATGACAGAGTGTGGAAGTGGAAGCCGCAGTAGTTGCAGAATTATGAGGTCACACAGTGGCACAAGGACAGAGTGTGCAGGTGTCAGCATTAGCAGTCAAATTATTAGGTCACAGAGTTGCGTAAACGGCAGAGTGTGCAAGTGGCAGCAGCAGTAGTAGCAGAATTAGTTGGTTACACAGTGGCACAACGACAGAGTGTGCAACTGGCAGCAGCAGTATTTGAATTATGAGGTCACAGAGTGGCACAACAACAGAGTGTGCAAGTGGCAGCAGTAGTAGTTGAATTATGAGGTCACAGAGTGGCACAACGACAAAGTGTGCAGGTGGCAGCAGCACTAGTAGCAGAGCTAAGAGGTCACACAGTGGCACAACAACATAGTGTGCAGGTGGCAGCAGCAGTTGTAGCAGAATTATGAGGTCATAGAGTGGAACAAGGACAGAGTGTGAAAGTGGCAGTAGCAGCAGAATTATGAGGTCACAGAGTGGCAAAACAACAGAGTGTGCAAGTGGAAGCCGCAGTAGTACTCAAATTATGAGGTCACAGTGTGGCACAACGACAGAGTGTGCAAGTGGCAGCAACAGTAGTAGCAGAATTATGAGGTCATAAAGTGGCACAATGACAGAGTGCGCAAGTGGCAGCAGTAGTAGTCGAATTATGAGGTCACACAGTTGCACAACGACAGAGTGTGCAAGTGGCAGCCACAGTAGTAGCAGAATTATGAGGTCACAGAGTGGCACAATGACAGAGTGTGCAGGTGGCAGCAGCAGTAGTAGTCGAATTATAAGGTCACAGAGTTGCAAAACGACAGAGTGTGCAGGTGGCAGCAGTAGTAGTCGCATAATGAGGTCACAGGGTGGCACAACGACAGAGTGTGCAAGTGGCAGCAACAGTAGTAGCAGAATTAAGAAGTTACACAGTAGAAAAACGACAACAGATTGTGCAGGTGGCAGCAGTAGTAGTCGAATTATGAGGTCACAGAGTGGCACAACGACAAAGTGTGCAAGTGGTAGCACTAGTAGTCAAATTATGAATTCACAGAGTTGCACAACGACAGAGTGTGTAAGTGGCAGCAGCAGTATTTGAATTATGAGGTCACGGATTGGCACAACGACAGAGTGTGCAAGTGGCAGAAGTAGTAGTCAAATTATTAGGTTACGGAGTGGCACAACGACAGAGTGTGCAAGTGGCAGCAGCAGTAGTAGTCCAATTATGAGGTCACAGTGTGGCACAACGACAAAGTGTGCAAGTGGCAGCAACAGAATTAGCAGAATTATGAGGTCACAAAGTGGCAAAACGACCGAGTATGCAAGTTGCAGCAGCACGAGTAGCAGAGCTAAGAGGTCACACAGTGGCACAACAAAAGAGTGTGCAGGTGGCAGCAGCAGTAGTAGCAGAATTATGAGGTCATAGAGTGGAACAACGACAATGTACAAGTGGAAGCAGCAGTGGTAGTCGAAATATGAGGTCACACAGTGGCACAACGACAGAGTGTGCAATTGGCAGCCACAGTAGTAGCAGAATTATTAGGTCGCAGAGTGGCACAACAACAGAGTGTGCAGGTGGCAGCAGCAGTCGTAGTCAAATTATAAGGTCACAGAGTTGCAAAACGACAAAGTGTGCAAGTTGCAGCAGTAGTAGTCGAATTATGAGGTCACAGAGTGGCATAACGACAGGATGTGCAAGTGGCAGCAGCAGTAGTAGCAGAGCTAGTAGGTCACACAGTGGCACAACAACAGAGTGTGCAGGTGGCAGCAGCAGTAGTAGCAGAATTAAGAGGTCATAGAGTGGAACAAGGACAGAGTGTGCAAGTGGAAGCCGCAGTAGTACTCGAATTATGAGGTCACAGTGTGGCACAACGACAGAGTGTGCAAGTTGCAGCAACAGTAGTAGCAGAATTATGAGGTCACAGAGTGGCACAATGACAGAGTGTGCAAGTGGCAGCAGTAGTAGTCGAATTATGAGGTCACACAGTTGCACAATGACAGAGTTTGAAAGTGGCAGCAGTAGTAGTCAAATTACGAGGTCACAGAGTGGTCCAAGAATGCCACCACCTGCTGTTTCAGGTCTTCCTCCAAGTCTAGCTGATGCTGCTGGTGAGTAGTTTCTTCACTATGCGGGTGAAGAAAGCTGCTCATCAGCGACTCTAGACTCAGGCTGCTGATGATGGAGCTGGTACTGCTACTGCCACCCCTACCCCCCCAGCAGACATGGCAGTGGAACGTGAGTGCAGAGGGCCCCCCCAGTCAGACCTGTGAGAGGATGGACGATGGCGCAGATAGGCAGCGGCCAACTGACTACATGGGATGTCTTTATAGTAGTTCAGTTTGTCCTCCCTCTCATCGGGTGTAAAAAAAAGCCCCTATTTTGGACTGGTAGCAATTGTCTAATAGGGTGGAGAGCCAGTAGTCATCCCTCTGCCAAATGGTGACAATAAGGCTGTCACTATGCAAGCAAGTGAGCATGTGCGCAAGGGGACTCCCTGCCTCCATCTCCACTGCATACTGCCACGATGTGTCTGGGTCCTCTGCCTCCTCATTGTCCTGTAGCTCCTCTGGCTGCTCCTGCTCCTCCTCTCCTATCACCAGGGTAGAAAAACCACCCATTTCTCTATGCAATGTTTGTGCTCCAAAGTCCTCCTCTTTCTCCTCCTCCAGTTCAGACCCCACAGGGCTCATGTGTCCATGAGATGTAGTCGCCACATCTGCTGTCCCCTGACCAGCTAGATTTACCAGCATCTTTTCCAGGATGAATGAGTTAAATGACGCTGTTCATCCCGTAGTCCTGGTGACTGAAGTGCATAGAAAGTTTCCTGGCCATTTTTAGGATGTCTTGCAGATGGGTAGATGACTTTAGGAACCGTTTGACAACCAGATTGAACAAGTGCGCCATGCAGGGCGCATGGCACAGCCCTCCTTGACGCAGCGCCGACACCATGTTCATCCTGTTGTTGGTCACCATTGTTCCGATTTTGAGTTGTCGCAGATGAAGGACGTGGAGCAGTTCCTCCCCTATGTGACTCCGTTCACCCAAGCAAACGAGGTGTAGAACCGCGTGACACTGCCGTGCCCTTCACATGTGGTATGCTGGTGGGGCACTGTGAATTGTCCGTGCAGTGGAGGCTGAGGACACGGTAGAGGGTGAGGAGACAGACATTGTCGCAGAAGCAACGGCATGAGAACGTGGAGGCGGAAGCGGCATCGCTTGGCCAAGTTGCTGGTTTGGCTGTGCAGGAACCACATTTACCCAGTGGGCCTTAAAGGACATATACTGTCCCTGACTGTAATTAGAGCTCCACACGTCGGCGCTGCTGTGCACTTTGGAAGATAGCTCAACAACTGTCCCACCTTCTGTTCTACATATTTGTGCAGGGCTGGTACTGCCTGTTTTGCAAAGAAATGACGGCTTGGAACTCTCCACCTCGGCTCGGCACAAGCCATCAGTTCTCTGAACGGTTCAGAGTCCACCACTTGGAAAGGGAGGGACTGCAGCAGCAGCAACTTGGCCAGGAGCACTTTCATCTTCTGCGCCATTGGATGTGTACACGCATACTGCTGTCTCTTGGCAATCGCTTCCCTGATCGATTGCTGACGGAATGACTGATGAGGAGTAGGAGGAGGAGCAGGAACATCAGATGATGGGAAGGACAGACAGCTCCCTTCGGCTGAGGTGGTGGAGCCTTGACTGCCTGAAATGGGTGCGCACCACTGGGTGATGCTGCAGCTGCTGCGGCAGGCTGGACCACCACATTGGAGCCACAGTTCGCCCAGGCCACTTTATGGTGACGCTGCATATGTTGACGCAGGGCCGTGGTGCCAAGATTTGACCCTGGCCACGCTTCACCTTCTGCCCACAGAATGTAGAAATAGCTAGGTTCACCTCACCTGGCGGCTTAACGATAAACTGCACACCGCCGAGAAGGTGATTTTACCCCCAACACTCTGCACTAACTTGCTGTTACCACCGCTGCCTCCGTGAACCCCTGCAACACTACTTTCTGGCCCAGTAGGCTCCTGCGAAGCGGGTGGTCTACCCCAGGCACGTTTGACTCCCGACCTCCCACTGCTGCAACCCTGCTGACTCCTGGCCACTCTAGCGACTTGCTGGCTCCATCGCTTCCTCACGGCAAGCTACCACTCTCTTCTCCTGATGATTATGAATCCCCTAATTTACCTGGCTCCCAAGTGCGATCGGCTACATCATCATCATCGAGTACTGTCTGCACGTCACTGATGTCCTCCTCAACGGTCTGTGGGTCAGGAGCCTGACGGCGCTCAACCTTAGCTCCCACGCCACTCTCCTCATCACTACTTGCCTGCCTAACTGAGGGAGCTGCGTATGTCTCCTCCACATCTTGGCTTGGCAGTAGCTGCTGACTGTCCTCTAGTAGCTCGTCCTCGCTGTAAAGTGGAGCTGAGCCCACAGCATACATTACTTCTCTGGCTGAGGGAACAGAAAAGGACAGAGGAAGGTTGAGGACAGGTGAGAGCACAGGGTCTGCTCCTGGACCATACCAACTAATTGTTGTGTCTGAGGAACCCACCGATTCTTGGCTGGAGGTGTCTGACGTCATTTGGGATGCAGTCGAAGACCAAGTCAACCATTCAAGAACCGCTGGGTTGCTGGTCAAGACCCGACCGCTAGATGACACCGGGAGCTCAGACCTCTCATTTTGACCCCTGCTGCCACGTCCCCTTACTCTGCTGTGACCTATGCCTGCACCAGAAACATTTAGGCCTCTGCCATTCCCCTGTGCAGGGTCTGTCACTTCTTTGTCTGACATGCTGTTAGATCAAATAAATAAATAGGAAATTAAAACAAGCTACAAAGGGCTGTAATTTTCCACTTCAGCACACAGCGAATATTATGGTTTTTTTGCATTAGTAATAGATGATAGAAGGCTTGACAATATATAACTTTGGTGCTGTAGGCCAACTAAAACTTTTTTTTGCCACTAATACACGCTACAAAGGGCTGTTATTTTCCCACTTCAGCACAGAACGAATAATATGCTTTTTTTGCACCAATAATAAACGATAGAAGGTTTGACAAATAACTTTGGCACTGTAGGCCAAATAAAACTTTTTTGCCACTAATACACGCTACACAGGACTATAACTTTCCCACTTCAGCACAAAGCGAATATTACATTTTTTTGCACCAGTAATAGATGATAGAAGGTTTGACAATAAATAACTTTGGTGCTGGACGCCAACTAAAACTTTTTTTTTTGCCACTAATATACGCTACAAAGGGCTGTCATTTTCCAACTTCACCACACAACGGCTAATATGTCTTTTGCCACCACTAATAACTAACAGAAGGTTTGACAAAATTTAACTCTGGCACTGTAGGCCAAATAAACCTTTTTTTTTGCCACTAATACACGCTACAAAGGGCTGCCATTTTCCCACTTCACCACACAACAGCTAATAAGCCCTTTCTGTTTTCCAACATTAAAACAGCAAAAAAGGGCTGTACTAAATATAACTACAGCGCGTAAGGGTTAACAACACCCCAATAATCGGAATTACAGAGGCAAACCTGACATGAGCAGCTGCATCATAGCAATTTTGAATCCCAATCACTGCACCAAGGTGTAATATACGATTTTTCTTATTACCCTGTTGTTGCACTTCTTTACATATCTTACACTGTCTCTAAACACCCCTATTGAACCCTGTTCTGCTTCAATACTTTCCTCCCTATCCTTTCCCTACACTTCTATTCAGCAATATGTATATTTGATGAGGTTTTCTGCCACTTTCCCTAGCGCCTGCAAACATCTCCCCCTGCACTGGAGAATGAGAGAATCCAAAATGGCTGAGGGTATTTATAGGGCTTTGACATCACAGGGCTGGCTGGCTGCTGATTGGCTGAATGCATGGCATTGTGGGTGATCCCTCTTTCCCTCATGTTCCTTGCTCCACGTCCAAACATGTGCAGCCGCCATATTAGTGAAAAAATACCGATTCGTTATCACGAATTGTCAGGAAATTTGGATTCGGTGCGAATCGAATAATTCCTGAAATTCGGATCGAATTCCACTTTGTCAGCTTTGATTCACCCATCTCTAATCATATTAGCAATAACACAGTTGAAGTCCTCCCTTTTTAAGGTTCAAGATATAATGGAGGGGTTTGCAGGGGTCTCTTATTATAAGGGTGATATTAAAAAGTCACAAGTGTTGAATTTAAATGTACCTTTAAATACACAAATATATTTAGAGCAACATTTCCCATATCAATGGGTGAATGATAAAGTGAAATATTTGGGTATATACCTACTAGCAAAATATAGAGACTTATATCGATTTAATTATGAACCATTGATTGAGGAGGTTAAGAAGCAGCTGTTGACTTTTCACAAATTCCTCTCTCTTGGTTAAGACGAGTGGCTACAGTAAAAATGTTCACTCTTCCAATCATATTATATAAGTTCCGAACATTGGTCTACCCGTTATTAAGCATTTGCATGATCTAATCATTGCTTTTGTTTGTTCATACAAAAGGGCAAGGGTTAACTTCCAAATAATGGTTTGACCTTGGCATCAGGGAGGTATGGATGTACCAGCTATTAACCCCTTCGCGCCCAGCGCCGTACATGTACGGCGCTGGGGCGATGCGGGCACATGGCGCCCGCTCGCGGGTGCGGCGGGCGTCATGGCCGGCAAGTCTCTGCTGTTTCTAACAGCAGAGACTTGCCGCTACTTACCGCCATCGGCGGCGTCTTCCTTGGAGATTAGATGCCGTGATCACACGTGATCATGGCATCTAGTTGCGTCTCAACCCGGAAGCATTCGCATCCGGGTGGTGTACAGACACCCCGTGTGGCCAATCGGGGTGTCTGTACACCATATGAAAACTGTAATCCTCGCTGTAATCCACTAGATGGCAGGCCAGGATAAGAAATGAGCAATTCATGGATTTCTGAGTCTATAAAATCCATAATTGCTCATAAAGAAAAAAAAAAGCCACAATATATAAGCCCATATTTGAGCTTTCCAATAGTAAAAAAAAAAATTAAAAAAAAATGTTAAAAAATATATAAAAAATAAAAAAGATGTAAAAGTTCAAATCACCCCCCTTTCCGTATAAGTAAAAAATAAATACCTAAATAACAATAAATATAGACATCATGGGTATCACCGTGACCGAAAACGCCCGTACTTTTAAAATATAAAAAAAAAATTCCAATACGGCGAATTGTGTGGCGGAAAAAAGCGTCCAAATGGCGATTTGCCGTTTTTTGTCGCTTTTTTTTTCTAAAAAAAATTAAATAAAACGTGATCAAAAAGTCATACACACCCCAGAATGGTATCAATAAAAACTTCAGATCGTCCCGCAAAAATGAGCCCCCATACAGCTCTGTACACAAAAATACCAAAAAGTTATAGGGGTCAAGATTTGACAAGGAAAAAAAAAAAAAAAAAGGGCAACTTTCTAATTATTTTATCACTATGAAAACGCAGGAAAAACTATACATATTAGGTATTGCCGGATTCGTACTGACTTGTAGAATGAAAGTAACAGATCAGTTTTAATGCACATCGAACGCTGTAAATAAGAAACCCGTAGAACTGTAGAGGAATAGCGTTTTCTTTGCAATTTCACCCGGTTTGGAATTTTTTTCCCGCTTCCCACTACACCGTATGCAATATTAAATGGTGACGTTGGAAATTACAACTTGTCCCGCAAAAAACAAGCCCTCATACAGCTATGTGAACAGAAAAATAAAAGAGTTATGGCTGTTTGAAGGCAGGGAGCGCAAAACGAAAATGCATAACCGAAAAAAGCTCCGGGCGCGAAAGGGTTAAAGGCTACTATAAGGCAGTTATCCTTTCCCAGATATATGATTGGTGGGACTTAAAGAGGCTCTGTCACCAGGATCAACCCTGGCTGGTAGAGCTCATCATGCTGATTAAAACTGTACCTTTCTTTTGTCTGTATGATAAATAGCTGCAGAGAAATCAGTGTTTTTATTCATATTTACATGAGCAATCGGAGCACTGAGAGGCGGGGCTGATTATTCTTAGAAATGCTGTGTAACACCCCCTGTGCTCTGCACACGCCCCCTCCCCTTGACTGACAGGGCTAGACAGCAGGTTGAGGGCAGAGCTGTGTCCAGGAGCTGTGTGTAGTCAGTAAATATCACATACACTACAGCTGCACCACACTGACATCTGCTCAGAAAGCTAATACATACTGTATATATACAAGGGAGCACTCCAGAGTGGTGAAAAATAAGGTGGAACCCACCCAACGTTTCAGCCCAACACAATGAGGCCTTCCTCAAGCAATGTGACTAGTGCATGCAATTCATTTATATAGACAAATTGGGAGGGATTTATGATCATGACCAATCAAAAAAACATAATTCAAAATGTGATAAAATTCATAAGAATAAAGTGATCAATAATCATACAGAGTGTATAAAGGTCAGTAAGTGTAAGTATACATGATATCAGGAAAGAGGACATATATGTCCAATATGTTATTTTAATATTAAATAATTATAAAGTGCAGTGCATACATAGATTCATTGTGACCTAAAACAACATATCATATCATGTGTTTAAAAACACTTACAAGATCATCATAATAAAAAAAGTACGGTGGGGAAAAAAAGTATTTAGTCAGCCACCAATTGTGCAAGTTCTCCAACTTAAAAAGATGAGAGGCCTGTAATTGACATCATAGGTAGACCTCAACTATGAGAGACAAAATGAGAAAACAAACCCAGAAAATCACATTGTCTGATTTTTAAAGAATTTATTTACAATTTATGGTGGAAAATAAGTATTTGGTCAATAACAAAAGTTCATCTCAATACTTTGTTATATATCCTTTGTCTTCACAAGGTTGGCACACACTGTTGCTGGTATGTTGGCCCATTCCTCCATGCAGATCTCCTCTAGAGCAGTGATGTTTTGGGGCTGTCGCTGGACAACACAGACTTTCAACTCCCTCCAAAGGTTTTCTATGGGGTTGAGATCTGGAGACTGGCTAGGCCACTCCAGGACCTTGAAATGCTTTTTACAAAGCCACTACTTTGTTGCCCTGGCAGTGTGCTTGGGATCATTGTCATGATGAAAGACCCAGCCACGTTTCTTCTTCAATGCCCTTGCTGATGGAAGGAGGTTTGCACTCAAAATCTCACGATACATGGCTCCATTCATTCTTTCATGTACACGGATCAGTCGCCCTGGTCCCTTTCCAGAGAAACAGCCCCAAAGCATGATGTTGCCACCCCCATGCTTCACAGTAGGTATGGTGTTCTTTGGATGCAACTCAGCATTCACTCTCCTCCAAACACAACGAGTTGTGTTTCTATCAAACAGTTCTACTTTGGTTTCATCTGATCATATGACAGACATTCTCCCAATATTCTTCTGGAACATCCAAATGCTCTCTAGCAAACTTCAGACGGGCCCGGATATGTACTGACTTAAGCAGGGGGACACGTCTGGCACTGCAGGATCGGTGTCCCTGGCGGTGTAGTGTGTTACTGACGGTAGCCTTTGTTATGTTGGTCCCAGCTTTCTGCAGGTCATTCACTAGATCCCCCTGTGTGGTTCTGGGATTTTTGCTCACAGTTCTTGTGATGATTTTGACCCTACGGGATGAGATCCTGCGTGGAGTCCCTGATTGAGGGAGATTATCAGTGGTCTTGTATGCCTTCCATTTTCTAATTATTGCTCTCATGGTTGATTTCTTCACACCAAGCTGCTTGCCTATTGCAGATTCAGTCTTCCCAGCCTGGTCCAGGTCTACAATTTTGTTTCTAGTGTCCTTCAACAGCTCTTTGGTCTTCACCATAGTGGAGTTTGGAGTGTGACTGTTTGAGGTTGTGGACAGGTGTCCTTTATACTGATAACAAGTTCAAACAGGTGCCATTACTACAGGTAATGAGTGGAGGACAGAGGAGCCTCTTAAAGAAGAAGTAACAGGTCTGTGAGAGCCAGAAATCTTGCTTGTTTGTAGGTGACCAAATACCTATTTTCCACCATAATTTCCAAATAAAATCTTTAAAAATCAGGCAATGTGATTTTCTGGATTTGTTTCCTCATTTTGTCTCTCATAGTTGAGGTCTACCTATTATGTCAATTACAGGCCTCTCTCATCTTTTTAAGTTGGAGAACTTGCACAATTGGTGGCTGACTAAATACTTTTTTACCCCACTGTACATAAAAATAATCTATCATAAAAAGAAGTATAGCAGGACACAGCAGAGCAATGACAGGAGACACATTTATTAAGACACAGTTGTTTGCGGCACAAAGAGCATTTTATGCACTCAATGACTTTGTCTCTTGCTCTGTCAGCCCCTAATAAAGATGAAAATGCTCAGCAACCGAGCACAATCTATCAGCCAACAAGGATTCCTGTGCAATCCTTTTATTGCATTTCTGGTTCAGATTCTCCAGGATATCTCTCATAGAGAAGATTGGATTGAACTGTTTGTCTTTTCACACATTTCACAATATGGCATACTTCACTTTTTATATCCCAGTTCCTTCTTAAGAGCCAAAGTTCTTGTCTTTCTCAAATCAGCTTGTGTTTAACTTGGGCCATTTTGAAGTAGTTTCAAAAACTGAACTGCTGGTTCTCAGTGTCATAAAAAGACGTCACACTATCTATGAAACCATCTTCTGCTGCGACCATGAAGTATGTTTTTGAACAGGCTATTTGTTAACACCATCAACCACGTGTTTACCCATAGCTATATGCGTCAGTGTTACTCTATTATTTATTATTGCTGTCATTGCCTTAAAGAGCAGAGTTTGAGCAAAATTTTGTGAAAAAAAGAGAAAAGCAAGAGAAAAAAAAAGTCCTAGGAGAATCAATTCGGAAGAAAATCAAATTTGTGGACCATTTCAGCATATTGAACATGAAACAAAATTTAAGAAATCTCCTCATCTCTCGTTTTTGTTTTAAAATTTGCTCTAAATGATTTTAGTGTACAATATGGGAATAAGGGAATTCACATGTTACATAAGGTAAAAGGCCAACTATGACTATGATTCTTTAGTATTTCAGGGTACATTGATATGTTCATTACACAATACTTTACAAAATGCCAGCAATAAAGATAGGAAATTGAACTGTGAAATACTGAGAATCTTGAGCCTGACCAGAATAAAATAGTATACAGGAAAGGTTATAATGAAATGTTAATTGAGTTATAGCAATTTACTCCAAGAATCCCATTTTCCTCCTTCATGGAGCCAGCATTGAAAGTATTTCAATGACCGGAAAGTGAGCATTGAAACAGAATAGGAAGCAAGCATGTGGGATAAAAAATATAAGGTGCACAATGTGTCACAGGTTTGTAACTATACTATTAAAAGAATGCTTATCCATGTTATTGTTCATTTTATTCCAAAAGTAAAATATTTCAACAATGTCTTTCATTATGCAAAAATTAAAATAATTTTTCATTTTCAGTATATTTGTAAGGGAACATTGTGGACTCTCTTTCTTTGCCATAATGAAAGATTTAATTGTTGACCTTAATTGTGGGCGACCCACAAACAATCCCTGAAATAATATAAAAGTGCTATCAGAGCGCTATTATTAACAATGCCACTAGGATATTTAGATTAATTATTTCCTGAGGATGACCTCACTAATGATCCCTTTACACGGGACGAGGATCTAGCAGATTGTCAGTTAGGAAGCATTCCTTCCTGACAATCTGCTGATCGCCAGTGGAAGAGACCACTGCATTTACATGCAGCGATCTCCTTCAGTAATGCCATCGCTCTTCCCCATACAGACTTGTTGTTTCCCGGCAGCAGATCTTGTTAACACAGCATGATTTGTCACTGGGAAATGATGATCCTTTGTGCTGCACATCGGGTAATTGGCAGTGCATTTACACCACCAGATCATCATTAATGAGCGTTACTAGTAACGCTGGTTAGTGATGATCCGTTCAATTGTCGGCCAGATCCCCATAACAGTTACAACCACAGGCATCCATAAAAGTGACAGCAACATGACTCCAAAAACAGTGATAGGTGCAGACTGCTAATATTTATTATCAATTTTAATAACAATTGAAGCAGCATAGTGATTAAAAAAACACTAAAAATTGCAAAAAAAGGTGGGTGCGGGAAATAAAAGACAAAATAATCTGGGTGCATTACTGTGATGAAACCCGCACCTCGCAGCCCACCTGACGTCAACTAAGTAGAGCCTACGCGGTTTGCTTTCGTCACTGGTTACCAGGACGTGACGTTACGCCTCCCTAGGAACACGTAAGATCAGCTTGGCACAGTTTACACAGACATCTCCTGTACACGCAGGCACAGGGAGGCCTGGGAAATGAGAGGTGGTGGTCCACGCACCTCCGGCATAACCCCACACTTGCTCACAACCCTGAAAAGCTGAGAGAACCTTTTCACTGCCCCAGTGAAACAAAGCTTTCTCAGCCTGGTAGACTGCCACCAGTTCCTTGTTTAAGATACAGTAAGCCTGGTCTGCTAACTGGATTATACCGGGGCAGGAACCACCCCAGGTAGCTATAATTATGCCGAAACATGGACATGAGGATTCGTGATCGAGATACAAGAACAGCACAAGATTAAATTATATATTTAATTGCCTTAAGGGCACACTAGATATAACATGATTTACAGGGATTATATACAGTGGTATGATGTGCAAATACAGGTGGCATGATGCAGAGTTAAACAGAGCAATAGTCAGTTACCAGGTGGATGACTAGTCCAATAGATTATGTTGAGTCCTGGTATGCTGTAAGGCCTTTCTGTAACCATATGGGGGGCAGTGATGACAGCAGCTTGTCCACGGTCACTCAATGTTATCCCCTTTCAGAGTAAGACACCGGCCTCTGTCCTGTGTGGCTTTTTTACCTGCAGCCAACCACTCCCCTCCCTCCCTCTGGGAGGAGTTTACCCTCCCATCCTGTACCTGGTAGCCAAAAGACCCACAAAAACCATTATAGCCCATAGCTCCAGACTGGAAGGTCACAGGGAAATAGTTTTGGTACCAACGGATCCGCCTGGGTTCTGGCTATAGGTGGAGACCAAACATGACACAGTTATCAGGTTATCACTTGCTTGGAGATCTCCGTATCTCCGCTTCCTGATATGTGATTGCTAACTTATGACCACAGGCTTATGTGCCTTTGCCTCTGTGTCACAAATATATAATTGGATATATAATTGTTTATGCCTATGATGGACGGTCAATTCATAATTCCTTATTCGTTAACTCCTGGTTCCGTGCTGTCTGGGATTTCAGTGATCTGGCTATCAAGCTGACGCCCATATCCACCACTCCCCCCCTCCCCCACTAAGGGGCTCTTCCTGTAAGAGGACTGCAGAGTTTACTCCATCTGCTAGTTGACAGAAATGGCTTGGATTTAGATCATGACTAGCATTGATCATATTTCCACATTCCTCACAATTACATAATCATAAGTTGATTACAATTCTATGCCATGATTAGTGAAAACACTGTATAAAGTGCTAATTGTGCACATAAGCATAATTACATAATTAAAAAAAGTTAAAACCATCTGATGGGGCACTCACCCATCATGGATATTCAATAGTGAAGATACCTCCCCTTCTTACATTGAATCCTCGAGTCTTTACTATTTACATTGGAGGTCTGGACCATCTCAGTCTAACTGCACTTGTACTGCACATTTCACCAGTTAAATTCGAGAAATGGCTTAGCGTTACATGGAGGTGTATACTCCAAGGGGGCAGGTACCCCCAAACCGAACCTTTAGGGGCAACAATCCCACAAGCCTCAATTCAGCTTGGATTCTATTGCTGTCAGCTAGGGAGTGATGATATTGGATGCGCCTCCTAGCAGGACTGCAGTTGCTATAAATCTCACGAGCGGGTACCTGCAAGTACATCATTTAAATTTTTTTCCATTTTCATTTAAATCCTTTTTTTGGGGTGGAATAAGGAAATACTGTGCAACAAATGTTCTACCATCAATCTACCCCAACCTATAAAATACTAGTGAGAACTCTGTGTCAGGTCATTTCACATATTTAATTGTTTTTTTTTTTTTTTTTTTTTTAGTTTGAAAAACCATAGTCAGTGATTAAGAACGAAATATTAGGGCTAAATCTGTTTATTATATCCACACACACACTATTCCAAATGTTGTTTTTTTTTGTTTGTTTGTTTTTTGGGGGGGTTGGTGTTATTAAATTTAATTAAAACAAAATATAGGGTATCAATACACCAATACACAGGGTAGAGCAACAATTTACCTGTAAGTGTTAATGTGAAAATTAGCATCAGGCTTCAATCGTTCATTTCCATTTATTGTATTTCCACACTGTTGGAATTTAATTATTTTTGGTGGGTTCAATTTAATTAAACCAGCATATTTGTGATCAGTACACCAATAGATGAGGTAGGGCAACAATTTACCAGTGAGATTTAACATGAAAATAAGCATCAGGTTTCAATATTCTGTTTCTGTTTATTGTACTTCCGCACTGTTGGTATTTCATTTTTTTTGGAACTTGTTCAATTTAATTAAACCAGCATACAGGTAATAGGTATATCAATACATAGAGTAGGGCAACAATTTACTTGTGAGTGATAATGTGAAAATAAGCAGCAGGCCTCAATTATCTGTTTCCGTATTTGTATTTCCATACAGTTGGAATTTAATTATTTTTATTGGGTTCAATTTAATTAAACCAGCATATAGGTTATAAGTACACCAATATACAGGGTAGAAAAACAATATACCTATGAGTATTAGCATGAAAATAAGCATCAATCCTCAAACATCCATTTCCACTTATGGTATCTCCACATGAAAATAAACATCAGGCCTCAATTGTCTGTTTCTGTTTACTGTATTTCCATATGGTTATAAATAGAGATGAGCGAGCACTAAAATGGAAGTCAATGGGAGACTCAAGCATTTTTTGCAGGGGACCAAGGCTCTAACTAGGGAAAACTGGGTGAAAACCAGGAAACCCCAGAAAATGATGGAAAAACCACGGAAATGAACAGGAGACAGCAGGGGCAGCGTGCATGGATGCTTCTGAGCCTGCCTAATCCCACCATTACCCCAAATTCTCGGGCAACAGCCTGGTGGTGACCCTCAAGGCAATTGTGCTCACCCAGACAATAAAAATTTATTGTGGCCCTGTATAGATGTGACTACAGAGTGACCGAGTTACAGTGCAGGAGCAGGCGAAGCACATAAAAACTTATCGAGGCCCTGTATGGCTGTGACTACAGAGTGACCGAGTTACAGTGCAGGAGCAGGTGAAGCACATAAAAATTTATCGTGGCCTTGTATGGCTGTTACTACAGAGTGACCGAGTTACAGTGCAGGAGCAGGTGAAGCACATAAAAATTTAGCGTGACCCTGTATGGCTGTGACTACAGAGTGACCGAGTTACAGTGCAGGAGCAGGCGAAGCACATAAAAATTTATCGAGGCCCTGTATAGCTGGGACTACAGAGTGACCGAGTTACAGTGCAGAAACAGGCAAAGCACATAAAAATTTATTGTGGCCCTGTATGGCTATGACAACAGAGTGACCGAGTTATAGTGCAGGAGCAGGCGAAGCACATAAAAATTTATCGAGGCCCTGTATGGCTGTGACTACAGAGTGACCGAGTTACAGTGCAGGAGCAGGCGAAGCACATAAAAATTTAGCGTGACCCTGTATGGCTGTGACTACAGAGTGACCGAGTAACAGTGCAGGAGCAGCCGAAGCACATAAAAATTTATCGAGGCCCTGTATGGCTGTGACTACAGAGTGACCGAGTTACAGTGCAGGAGCAGGCGAAGCACATAAAAATTTATCGTGGCCCTGTATGGCTGTGACTTGTGGCACCGTACTGCCTAAGGAGGGTGACAGGGACTGCGGGGTGGGAAAGTAAAGGTTTTAAAGAAAGTAAAGAACCCAGGAGGGATGTCATTGGTGGATGGAGCCCGCTGTTTACTTTTAGAAGCCCGCTATTTTGGTTTTGGAGCTAATATAAGGGAGGAGCAAGGAGAGGAAGTGGGCTTTTCCTTGGAAAAATAGTGCCAGACCCCGCCCTCCCGTCCCCTTTTGTGTTACGTAAGTTTTTCTTTGGTTTTTGTTGCTGCTGCCGTTTTCTCTGTTTTTGCAGGTGTCACAGCTTGGCGGAGGAAGGTGCTGGCCTTTCCGGGGCTTATGACCTACGCGCCCGCTTTATGGCTCGGCGGGCTTCAGGTGTTTCCGGGTTGTAATGTTTGATGTTATCGTGTGGGTTGAAAGGCCAGAAGGTTTTTTGTTGTCAATAAATAAAGCTGTGGCCAATTAATATACCCAATAGAGGTTTGATGGTGTGTTTTATTTTGGGTAATCCCTTGGGTTTATGAAGAGAAAAAAGTTAACATATGTCCCTGCAGTCTACAGAGTGACCAAGTTACAGTGCGGAAGCAGGCAAAGCACATAAAAATCTTATCAAGGCCCTGTATGGCTGTGACTACAGAGTGACCGAGTTACAGTGCAGGAGAAGGCGAAGCACATAAAAATTTATCGAGGCCCTGTATAGCTGGGACTACAGAGTGACCGAGTTACAGTGCAGAAACAGGCAAAGCACATAAAAATTTATTGTGGCCCTGTATGGCTATGACAACAGAGTGACCGAGTTATAGTGCAGGAGCAGGCGAAGCCACATAAAATTTATCGAGGCCCTGTATGGCTGTGACTACAGAGTGACCGAGTTACAGTGCAGGAGCAGGCGAAGCACATAAAAATTTAGCGTGACCCTGTATGGCTGTGACTACAGAGTGACCGAGTTACAGTGCAGGAGCAGCCGAAGCACATAAAAATTTATCGAGGCCCTGTATGGCTGTGACTACAGAGTGACCGAGTTACAGTGCAGGAGCAGGCGAAGCACATAAAAATTTATCGTGGCCCTGTATGGCTGTGACTTGTGGCACCGTACTGCCTAAGGAGGGTGACAGGGACTGCGGGGTGGGAAAGTAAAGGTTTTAAAGAAAGTAAAGAACCCAGGAGGGATGTCATTGGTGGATGGAGCCCGCTGTTTACTTTTAGAAGCCCGCTATTTTGGTTTTGGAGCTAATATAAGGGAGGAGCAAGGAGAGGAAGTGGGCTTTTCCTTGGAAAAATAGTGCCAGACCCCGCCCTCCCGTCCCCTTTTGTGTTACGTAAGTTTTTCTTTGGTTTTTGTTGCTGCTGCCGTTTTCTCTGTTTTTGCAGGTGTCACAGCTTGGCGGAGGAAGGTGCTGGCCTTTCCGGGGCTTATGACCTACGCGCCCGCTTTATGGCTCGGCGGGCTTCAGGTGTTTCCGGGGTTGTAATGTTTGATGGTTATCGTGTGGTTGAAAGGCCAGAAGGTTTTTTGTTGTCAATAAATAAAGCTGTGGCCAATTAATATACCCAATAGAGGTTTGATGGTGTGTTTTATTTTGGGTAATCCCTTGGGTTTATGAAGAGAAAAAAGTTAACATATGTCCCTGCAGTCTACAGAGTGACCAAGTTACAGTGCGGAAGCAGGCAAAGCACATAAAAATTTATCAAGGCCCTGTATGGCTGTGACTACAGAGTGACCGAGTTACAGTGCAGGAGCAGGCGAAGCACATAAAAATTTATCGTGGCCCTGTATGGCTGTGACTACAGAGTGACCGAGTTACAGTGCAGGAGTAGGCGAAGCACAAAAAAATTTATCGAGACCCTGTATGGCTATGACTACAGAGTGACCGAGTTACACTGCAGGAGCAGGCGAAGCACATAAAAATTTAATGTTTCCCTGTATGGCTGTGACTACAGAGTGACTGAGTTACAGTGCAGGAGCAGGCAAAGCACATAAAAATTTATCGAGGCCCTGTATGGCTGTGACTACAGAGTGACCGAGTTACAGTGCAGGAGCAGGCAAAGCACATAAAAAAGTTTATCGAGGCCCTGTGTGAGTGTGACTACAGAGTGACCGAGTTACAGTTCAGGAGAGGGCAAAGCACATAAAAATTTATCGTAGCCCTATATGGCTGTGACAACAGAGTGACCGATTTACAGCGCAGTAGCAGCCGAAGCACATAAAAATTTATTGAGGCCCTGTATGGCTATGACTACAGAGTGACTGAGTTACAGTGCCGGAGCAGGCGAAGCACATAAAAATTTAGCGTGACCCTGTATGGCTATGACTACAGAGTGACCGAGTTACAGTGCAGGAGCAGGCGAAGCACATAAAAATTTATCGAGGCCCTGTATGGCTGTTACTACAGAGTGACTGAGTTACAGTGCAGGAGCAGTCGAAGCACATAAAAATTTAGCGTGTCCCTGTATGGCTATGACTACAGAGTGACCGAGTTACAGTGCAGGAGCAGGCGAAGCACATAAAAATTTATCGAGGCCCTGTATGGATGGGCACCCGATAGCATAAAGAGGGGGCACAGAGACTGCAGTTGCCCCCTTTCCCCCCTTTTTGTCATGGCCGGGTTTTTAGGGGACCCGACCCACCCCGGTTTAGGCTAGGTAGGGGTATTAGGGGTGGCAGTCAAGGGGTTAACCGGCTTCTGGGCCGGTAGGCTATGGTTGGAAGGGTTAGTTTCCCACTTCCCTCCCCCTTTTTCCAGCCGGTTAAGTGGCCCCTCCCTGGGGCTATGTAGGTTTACATCACCCCCCCGCGCCTTCCTCTTGGAAAAGGAAGCAGGTTTGTCCCACCCGCCCGCCCTCGGGGTGTTGTTTCTCAGGTGTTAGGTTCAATGGTTGTTTTTGTTTTCCTGATATTTGTTTCTGTTCCAGAGTCATCGAGAGTGTTCTTTGAAGTCACAGCAGGCGGTAATTAAGAAGTTTGATGGTTAAGGTGGATGGCGGAGGTGCCCGCTGTGGGAGACGGCGGTTGGCATAGCGCTCCGCTACTGGTTACGCGATGGAGATTGTGGAGAATAAAGAGTTACCGTTTTGATTTTGATATCTGCTGTGGCCGATCACCGCCCAATAAAGAGGGGTTAAAAACGTTAATGGTGTCTTGCCTCATTTCGTTAAAGGTTAAGCGGTTCTAGTAAGGGGTGGGAGGGCAAAGAGTAAGGTACGGCCACTCCTCCTATCGGCAGTCTGGCTGTGACTATAGAGTGACCGAGTTACAGTGCAGGAGCAGGCGAAGCACATAAAAATATATCGTGGCCTGTATGGCTGTGACAACAGAGTGACCGAGTTACAGTGCAGGAGCAGGCGAAGCACATAAAAATTTATCGAGACCCTGTATGGCTGTGACTACAGAGTGACCGAGTTACAGTGCAGGAGAAGGCGAAGCACATAAAAATTTAGCGTTACACTGTATGGTTGTGACTACAGAGTGACCGGGTTACAGTGCAGGAGCAGGCGAAGTACATGAAAATTTATCGTGGCCCTGTATGGCTGCGACTACAGAGTGACCGAGTTACAGTGCAGGAGCAGGCGAAGCACATAAAAATTTATTGAGGCCCTGTATGGCTGTGACTACGGAGTGACCGAGTTACACTGCAGCAGCAGGCGAAGCACATAAAAATTTATCGTAGCCCTGTATGCAGGGGTTTTGGGTCAGCATTTGGCAATGAAGAGAAGGAGGAGGAGGAGTAGAGGAGAGGAATCGGATACATAAGGAATCCCATTCTTTAGCTGCTTTCCTCCGGAGGAGATTTGAATTCCGGTGAAATCCATGCTTTGTTCATTTTAATAAGCGTCAGCCTGTCAGCGCTGTCAGTTGACAGGCGTGTGCGCTTATCGGTGATGACGCCACCAGCTGCACTGAATACCCGCTCTGACAACACGCTAGCGGCAAAGCAGGCCAGCACCTCCAAGGCGTACAGCGCCAGTTCAGGCCATGTGTCCAGCTTTGAAACCCAGTAGTTGTATGGAGCAGTGATCACGCAGGACGTTGGTATGGTCAGCTAGGTACTCCCTCACCATCTTTCTGTACAGCTCCCCCCTACTCTGCCTAGACTGGGGACAGGTGACAGTGTCTTGCTGGGGTGACATAAAACTGGCAAAGACCTTGGAGAGCATTCCCCTGCCAGTACTGGACAAGCTGCCTGCTCGCCTCCTCTCCCCCTCTACTTGGCCCACAGAACCACGCCCTCTGCCACAAACGGTTTCAGATGGGAAGGATTGTTTCAGCTTGTGCACCAGGGCCTATTGATATTGATTCACTCTCATACTCCTTTCCTCTACAGGGATGAGAGTGGAAAGGTTCTGCTTGTACCGTGGGTTGGAGGAAGAGGCATAGTGTGAACACCCAGTAATCAGTGTTTGAAAAAATGCTTCTAACACGAGGGTCACGGGATAGGCAGCCTAACATGAAGTCTGCCATGTGCGCCAGAGTCCCAACACACAAGAATTCCCTCTCCTCACTGGCCTGACTCTCCATTTCCTCCTCCTCCTCAAGTCCTCCTCTTCAGCCCATCCCCCTCCTCCAATACGCGCTGAGAAACAGACCGCAGGGTGCTCTGGCTATCAAGCGACGTATCTTCTTCCCCCATCTCCTGTGACAAGCGCAAAGCTTCTGACTTCATGCTGAGCAGTGAGTTTTTCAACAGGCAAAGCAGCGGGATGGTGAGGCTGATGATGGCAACATTGCCGCTGACCATCTGTATTGACTCCTCAAAGTTGCTCCACACCTGACAGATATCAGACATCCATGTCCACTCCTTATTGTAGACTTAAGGAAGCTGACTGACCTGACTAGCAGTTCTGGTGTAAGTTGACATCTGGCAGTCTACAATCGCTCTGCGCTGCTGGTAAACTCTGGATAACATGTTTAATGTCGAATTCCATCTCGTGGGCAAGTCGCAAAACAGTCGGTGAGCTGGCAGTTGTAGGCGCCGCTGTGCTTCCCTGAGAGTGGCAGCATCTGTGATTGACTTGCGGAAATGCCCACAGATGCGGCGCACCTTGGTGAGCAAATCTGATAAATTGGGGTATGGCTTGGGGAACCGCTGAACAATGAGATTGAACACGTGGGCCAGGCATGGCACATGTGTCAGTCTGCCGAGTTGCAGAGCCGCCACCAGGTTACGCACCCGTTGTCACACACAACCATGCCTGGCTTGAGGTTCAGCGGTGCAAGCCACAGATCGGTCTGCGCCGTGATGCCCTGTAACAGCTCTTGGGTGGTGTGCCTTTTGTCACCTAAGCTCAGCAGTTTGAGCACCGCCTGCTGGCGCTTACCTACGGCACTGCTGCTGTGCCTAGAGCTACCGACTGAAGGCGCCATGCCCACAGATGGTAATTCGGAGGAGGAGGAGGGGTTGGAAGAAGAGGCATAGTACATTTGAGAAATCGTGACCGAGGTAGGCTCCGCAATCCTCGGTGTGGGCAGTACATGAGCGGCCCCAGGGTCAGCCTCGGTCCCAGCCTCCACCAAGTTAACCCAATGTGCCGTCAGTGAGATATAGTGTCCCTGCCCGGCAGCACTTGTCTACGTGTCCGTGGTTAGGTGGACCTTATCACTAACCGCATTGGTCAGGGCACGGATGATGTTCTCTGACACATGCTGGTGTAGGGCTGGGACACATCGGGAAAAATAGTAGCGGCTAGGGACCATGTACCGAGGGACAGCCACCGCCATCAGGTTGCGGAAAGCCTCAGTCTCTACCAGTCTATATGGCAGCATCTCCAGGCTCAACATTTTGGAGATGTGGACGTTTAGGGCTTGTGCATGTGGGTGGCTGGAATTGTATTTGCGCTTGCGCTCAAATGTCTGCTGAAAAAGACAGCTGAACGCTGGGCTTGGACACATTGGTGGAGGTTGTGGAGGATCGTGGTGGTGAAGGGGTGGTTGTAGGGCATGCTGGTAGCGCATGCTGGTAGTGGTTAGGCTGGTAGTGGTGGCTCCCCTGCTGATCCTGGTGTGGCACAGGTTGCACACCACAGTCCGTCGGTCATCTTCACTTTCTTTAAAAAACCTCCAGACTTGCGAACATCTAGGCCTTGGCACAGGAGCTTGACTTGAAACAGTTGCTTGTCTACCTACTCTGGCCCTGCTTCTCCCTCTGGCCACCCCACTGCCTCTTCCAACCTGTTCTGGTGCTGCACTTGCTTCCCCCCTCAGAAGCACTGTCTTGAGTTGGATTACCAACCCAGCTCGGGTCAGTCACCTCATCATCCACCAGCTCTTCCTCCGTTTCCTCACTCTGCTCCCCCCTCGGACTTACTGCTCTGACAACAACGTCACTGTCTGACAACCGTGTCTCATCAGCATCATCATCATCATCCGACACCTCTTCACACACTACTTGCACTAAGTCCACACTCTCATCACCCACAGACTGTGAAAGTTCTAAATTTTGGGCATCGGGACAAAGCAACTGCTCAGGTTGCTGTTGAGCAGTGGTTTGTGTCTCTGGGTAGGGTCCTGAAAAGAGTTCCTGTGAGTATGCTTGATCTGAATCCATACTTTCCGTTGGGGGGGGCAGGCTGGGGGGAAGGAGGTTGAGCTGGAGGAGACAGAGGTCCACTCCCTTGGCTAGCGTGGGTGGACTGCGTGGAATACTGGGTGGTGGATAAATTACTGGACGCATTGTCCGCTATCCACGTCATCACCTGTTCGCACTGTTGTGGTTTCAATAGTGGTGTACCACGTGAACCAGTAAGTTGCGAGATGAAGCTAGGGAGCGAAACTCTGCGGCGTTCCACTGCTCCCTCATCAACATGTACTGTGTCACACTGCCCAGGACCACGGCCTCTGCCCCCTTCACTACTTGAACGCCCACGTCCACGCCCTCGACCCTTAGCCCTTGGGTTCAACATTTTGTATGTTCACTGCACTGTATGATATATAACTGAGAGAAAAACGTAGTCTTTAGACGGCGGCTATTGCACCGCAGAATTTTTCACTGCACTGTCTAAGATATACATGAGAGGAAAAAATTATATTTTCTATTTTCTACACTCCGGCTAATGTGCAGCACACGACAGAATTTTTCACTGCACTGTCAGGCCCTAACACTCTCCCTGACAGACAGCAGCTCTATCCCTAATCTCATGCAGACGGCGTATGACGCGAGCAGCGCGGGACCAGATTCTTATATTCCCAGGTCATTGGATCTGGCCAGCCAATCCCTGCTATCGACTTGTAGGGGCCCCACGTGATGCTAGGAAGTACCAAAGACTCTCCTGCATGTTGATTGGCTGAAAAAAGGCGCCTAACATGCAGGAAGAGGAAGTTGCCATTTCCTCGAGGATCGAGATATGCTCGTCTGAGTAGCAAGCATATGCGAATACCCTAATGCTCGAACGAGCATCAAGCTCGGACGAGCATGTTCGCTCATCTCTAGTTATAAAAAAAATAGAGATGAGCGAGTAGTGAAATATTCGAAAGTTCGAAATTCGATTCAAATAGACCGCGATATTCGACTAATTCGACCGAATATCGAATCCCATTAAAGTCTATGGGAAAAAAATCCTCGCCACTTGGAAATCTCAATTCGACCACTTGGAGGTCACCAAGTCCACCCTGAAACCTCAGAAAAGGATGCCAACACTGCTGGAATGCAACTGGGACAGCAGGGGAAGCATGTCTGGGCTGCAATATAACGCGCCCAAGTCGCACTATTACGCCAACTTATCACAGCCTCTCAACAATACACTCCAAAGACAATATAACCTCTCTGTAAAGTGAGGACCATACAAGGAAACTCTTCTTTCTTCTACATTTCCATGGACCCCCAAGCCAAAACTAGAAAAAAGAAAGATAAAATTCTGCACCCCTTAAAATCACGTTGCCTATGACAACCACAGATGGCATAGGCAAGGGGGAAAGCAATCAATCCATCACTATTTTTCCCTCTGTGCCATCCCTGCCTTGCCCCAGGCACATGTCCCAAAACATCATCCACGCCCGAGTACACGGTTACTGCAAAAGGCCATTAGACACAAACACTTTGGTTGAGGCCGGGGTGCTACATGCTCCCTGACAGGCACACTGGGTGAATGTTGTGGGAGGAGGGGACGGGCTAAAACCTGCTACCCCCACCCAAAGTTTGGGCCTTGGTTCTTTTCTGGATTTCCGGCCACCCTTACAGACAGCCTCGGCAAACCCCTCCTTCTCCTTTAGGATTCTTCTTTTAAATTGTCCACGCACCCAGTCAAAGTCCACAAAGTCCCAGTCTCATCAATACCCTTGAGCAACTGCAACCTCACTTAACCCTCCTCCTCCCACCTGCCCAATGTTATCAACCCAGTGTTCCCCACCCATGAGATCGCAGGAGCTATCTGAGATTTTGTTGTTCGATGCAAACACTGGAGCAAGCTCCATCTCTAGCTGATGGTGGTGTGGAACGGGCACTAAGTAAAAATGACTAGGGAACGATGATGAGACACAGTTGCCAGCAGGGAAAGGCTGTTGGAGCAAAGTGAGGCAGTGTTAAGGAGGAGGTGGTTTGAGTTGACGAAGTCAGTGACCCACGGCGCCGCAGTGTCATGTCTAGCAGGTAAAGCAGTGGGGATGTTGGGATGCGTAGGAACGCAAGGGAGGAAAGAGCCGTGGGCTGGCCAAGGCTCATGGAAGAAGGCAGGCTAGAGCCCGCAGGGCCGCATCTCTTCCCTATAACAGGCCCCCACACTCAAAGCTCTGTTCGAGGGCTCTATAGGTCTTGTTGTGAAAAAAATTTAAAGAGTGCACAAAGTTAGCTTGAGGTGAGCCCTCGAAAAATTATATGGGGCCCAAAGAGGTGAAGAGGCCCCTTTAAAAATTGTATTAAGGCCCAAGAGGTGACCATAATAAAATTGTTTGAATCCCAAGAGTGAGACCTTTAAAGAATTTTGTAGGCCCAAGATGATAAAAAGCTGTAGCCCCAAAGAGGTTAAATTGTATTAGCCAAGAGGTGATTTGTAGGCCCAAGTTGAGATTCTAAATTGTATTAAGGCCCAAGAGGGAAGCCATGATAAAAATTGCTTTAGGCCAGAGGTGAGACTGTCTTAACAATTGTAATTTAAGGCCCAAGAGGTGAGCCATGATAAATTGTTTGTAGGGGGTGAGCCATTTGTAGGCCCAAGAGGTGAGCTTTAAAATTGCTTGTAAGGCCCAAGAGGTGAGCCATGATAAAATTGTTGTAGGCCAAGAGGTGAGCCTGATAAAAATTGCTTGTGGCCCAAAGAGGTGAGCCATGATAAAAATTGTTTGTAGGCCAAGAGGTGAGCCATGATAATTGCTTGTAAGGCCAAAGAGGTGAGACCTCTTAAACAATTGTATTAAGGCCAAAGAGTGAGCCATATAAAAAAATTGTTTGTAGGCCCAAGAGGTGAGCCTTCTTAAAAATTGTTTCTAGGCCCAAGAGGTGAGCCATGAGAAAAAATTTTGTAGGCCCAAGAGGTGAGCCATGATAAAATGCTTGTAGTCCAAAGAGTGAGCATAAAATATATATTTTTTTTTTTAACGGAGCAATTCTACGGACGGTTAAGGAGGAGGAGGTGGAGAGGAAATGGCACTTCATACAGATGGCACTTCACTTTTGGCTGCTTTCCACTGTTGGAGAAGCAAAGTCCGGGTCAATCCACTTGCTGTTCATTTTGATTAGCGTCAGCCTGTCGGCACTGTCGTTTGACAGGCGGCTGCGCTATCGGTTATAATGCCCCGGCTGCGCTGAACACCCTTTCTGATAGCACGCTGGCGGCAGGGCAGGCAAGCACCTCCAAGGCGTACAGGGACAGTTGCAGCCACGTGTCCAACTTGGAGACCCAGTAAGTGTAGGACGGCCGAGGGATCGGGGAGGACAGGGGTACGGTCTGCCAGGTACTCCCGCAACATCCGCCGATACTTGTCCCTCCTGCTGATAGCGGGCCCCGCAGTGATGGAAGTTGCACGAGGGGTGCCATGAACGTGTCCCACACCTTGGAGAGTGTTCCCCTGGTGGCTGTGGGCCTGAGCGATGTTGTGGGACTCTGGGAGACCCTCTCCTCTCTGCCGCCAGCGATGGTGGGTGGGAAAAATCTCCATCCATGTTCTGCAACGAGTTCCCTCTGGTATTCCAGCAATCGATTCGTCCTCTCCTCTACCGAATAAAAGAGGAGACGTTATCTTATACCGGGTCCAGGAGTGCGAAGACCCCAGTACAGTTGTTCCACTTCCGGACAACACGGTGTGTCCGGGAAAAAGCAGCCAGCATAAGTCAGCCATGTGCTGCCAAACTTGAATATAAATAATGGTTGCACATACATTAAATAAACAATAAGAAGTAGAAAATAATTTAAATATATGAGTGGCGCTATGCCGACTAAAAGATAAAAAGGAAGTCCTTAGTTACACAGATTTTGCAAATGCGTGATCATGCCCACTCACCATACGTCACGGTAACTTCCTGTGGAGTGGGTCCCTACACTCGTCTATGCCTCTGTTCAGACTACTCAAGTCTCCATGGTTGGGCGTGTGAAACCAGCTAAAATAGGTATCTATCAGGAAGTCCTAGGTGAATGGGGTCGTCAGTGGGGCATGATCACGCATTTGCAAATCTGTGTAACTAAGGACTGTCCCAGACTCTGTAGGCATGACAGTCACTGCCCCCACCAGAATCAACTTGCCATTTCTCCTCTTCCTCTTCCGCCTACCTCTCGCCGCCCATCCGCGCTGAACCAATGGGACGCACACACCTGACTGCTACCCTGCCCAGCATGACCTCCTTCCACAGCCACCTCCACGTGCGCCTCCTCTTCCTTCCTCCTCCACCTCCCTAACTGCACCGAGAAGCAACAACAAATGTGGTCTGACTGTTAGCTCCGTTGCGTCTCCTTCTACCCCGTCTGCTCTGCGTGCAATGCGTTCTCCTTATTGCGATGAGCGATTCTTTAAGGACGCTAGGAGCGGGATGGTTACGCGCCCACTATGCGTCCCGCTGCTGACGCTTCTTGGGTGGACTCTCAAAGATACGCAGTACATCGCATATGTCTGCCATCCAGGCCACTCGTGGTTGGCAAACTGGGGAGCTGAGTTGGAGGCACGCGTGGATTCATATCTGGTACTCATCAATGCTCTCTCTGCTTGCTCCACACCCTGGCCAACATGGAATAGGTGGTAATGCCAGCGAGTCGGCAGGTCGCACAAACAGCCGAGTTCAGGCAAATGGAAGCGTTGCTGGAGTTTTTTAAGCTAGCAGCAGCTACAGTTGACTTCCGAAAGTGAGGGCACAATGCGCCTCACTTTCACAGTAGACTGCCAGGTTGGGGTAAGTCTTTAGAATTATTTGGACTACAGATTTAAAAACGTGGGCAGGCATGGTACGTGATTGGAGTTCGGCAAGCGCTCAAGGCCGCCACCAGGTTACGGCCGTATCGGCACACGACCATTCCTGCAGCGCAGCGGCGCAGCCACATCTCAGTTGCTGCAATATGGCGTCCCTCAGCCCTCTGGGGCGCTGTGCTTCCTGTCGCCCAAGCTGATGAGCTTAAGCACCGCCTGCTGACGTCTCCCGGCCAGTGTGCAACGCTTCCAGCTAGCGGCTGAGGGGATGTTAAGGCAGAGGGGAGGGAGAGGAAGAGGAGGGGGGTTTATCGAACCCCTGCTGGCAATCTTGGGCGGGGGTGGTAGGTAGGCCGTCTCTCTTTGCGACCCGCTCCCCGCTTCCACAACTTCACCCAGGTGCTCAAAGAGATGTATCGTCCCTGGCCACAAGCGCTTGTCCAGATCGTGGTCAAGTGGCCTTTCGCTGACTGCGTACCTCAGGCCCGCCTGATGTTACGCGACACGTGCTGGTGCAGGCGGGCAGCACTCCGAAAAGTAGTGGCGGCTGGGCGGAAATAGCGAGGTGCGGCCAGCCGCCATCAGGTCGCGAAAGGCCGCGCTCCACCCAAAACGGCATCTCCAGGGCCAGCAGTTTGGAGATGTGGCAGTTTAAAGCTGGGCTTGGGGGTGACCTCGAGGCGTACTTTCGCCTGCGGCGAACGCCTGCGAGATGGACAGTTGATGGACGAGGAGTGTGAAGGTGCAGGGGGAAGATGCGGGGGAAGGGGAGGCAGCAGGGAAGGCCAAAGTAGTCGAGGCAGAGGCAGATGTGGAGGTGTCCTGGCTGGAGATCTGGACCGCAGTGGCAGCTCACAACAAGGGAAGAGGCATGCAGAAGACCTGGCCAGTTGTATTGCGTTTGCTCTCTCCCACTCAGCCCAGTGCTTGACTTCCAAGTGACCCCGCATGCCTGAGGTGGTCATATTGTTCTTCTCGAGCCCCTTACTCAGTTGAGTGGCACAGTGTGCAACCGCGCTCAGTTTGTCATCCGCACAAACATTAAAAAATCTCCACACACCGAAGTACGAGGCCTCGATGGGGGGAGCTTCGCGCGACTGGCCTGCCGGGAACAGCTTCGGCCCTGCTGGCTGTGGCCTCACTTCTCTGTCTGGACTGTCCTCTGCCTCTGGCATCCCTCTGCCTGTGGAGACATCCCCTGCTCTGCCTCTGCCTCTTGCCTCTCTGCTTTTTCGGTGCTGGCGCAGACACTCTCCACTGCTTTCCCCGCTGGACATCACCCTGCCAAGTGGGGTCAGTCATTTCGTCATCCACCACCTTCTCTTCCACCTTCTCACTCGCTCCTCCTCCTGCCCACTGGACATTCCAACAGCCTCCCTTGATGGCAACTGCGTCTCATCATCATCATCGCTAAGATAAACAGATGCTGGTCAGGTCCACATCAAGCAGAGCTGGCGAATACTCAAGTGGTTGGGCATCACTACAAACAATTCCCTGGTAGCTCCAGGGATTCTTCCGGCACATCTGAAAAAGGACCCGAAAAAGAGCTCCTGGGAGGGGTCAAGGGTGGGAATGACTCTGTTGGCCAGGTGTGGAGGAAGGAGGGTCAGAGTGAGATGTGTGGGATGATGGCTGGTGCAACTGTGTGGAAGCGTTATCGGCTATCCATTGCACCACCTGTTCACACTGCGGCCAACAGCGGTGTAACCCGCCCCCTGTTAACTGTCCCATAAGGCAGGGTTCTGGATGAGAGAATCCTGGCTGCCCTACCAGCACCATTGTATCCCACTGGCTTGACAGGCCCCAACGCATATCCGCTGCCCCCGTCC
>ONZH01009632.1:0-14103 GCA_900303285.1 Rhinella marina
CACTCTGTAGTCACAGCCATACAGGGCACTAAATTTTTATGTGCTTCGCCTGCTCCTGCACTGTAACTCGGTCACTCTGTAGTCACAGCCATACAGGGCCTCGATAAATTTTTATGTGCTTCGCCTGCTCCTGCACTGTAACTCGGTCACTCTGTAGTCACAGCCATACAGGGCCACGCTAAATTTTTATGTGCTTCGCCTGCTCCTGCACTGTAACTCGGTCACTCTGTAGTCACAGCCATACAGGGCCACGATAAATTTTTATGTGCTTCGCCTGCTCCTGCACTGTAACTCGGTCACTCTGTAGTCACAGCCATACAGGGCCACGATAAATTTTTATGTGCTTCGCCTGCTCCTGCACTGTAACTCGGTCACTCTGTAGTCACAGCCATACAGGGCCACGATAAATTTTTATGTGCTTCGCCTGCTCCTGCACTGTAACTCGGTCACTCTGTAGTCACAGCCATACAGGGCCACGATAAATTTTTATGTGCTTCGCCTGCTCCTGCACTGTAACTCGGTCACTCTGTAGTCACAGCCATACAGGGTCACGCTAAATTTTTTATGTGCTTCGCCTGCTCCTGCACTGTAACTCGGTCACTCTGTAGTCACAGCCATACAGGGCCACGATAAATTTTTATGTGCTTCGCCTGCTCCTGCACTGTAACTCGGTCACTCTGTAGTCACAGCCATACAGGGCCACGATAAATTTTTATGTGCTTCGCCTGCTCCTGCACTGTAACTCGGTCACTCTGTAGTCACAGCCATACAGGGTCACGCTAAATTTTTATGTGCTTCGCCTGCTCCTGCACTGTAACTCGGTCACTCTGTAGTCACAGCCATACAGGGCCACGATAAATTTTTATGTGCTTCGCCTGCTCCTGCACTGTAACTCGGTCACTCTGTAGTCACAGCCATACAGGGTCACGCTAAATTTTTATGTGCTTCGCCTGCTCCTGCACTGTAACTCGGTCACTCTGTAGTCACAGCCATACAGGGCCACGATAAATTTTTATGTGCTTCGCCTGCTCCTGCACTGTAACTCGGTCACTCTGTAGTCACAGCCATACAGGGTCACGCTAAATTTTTATGTGCTTCGCCTGCTCCTGCACTGTAACTCGGTCACTCTGTAGTCACAGCCATACAGGGCCACGATAAATTTTTATGTGCTTCGCCTGCTCCTGCACTGTAACTCGGTCACTCTGTAGTCACAGCCATACAGGGCCACGATAAATTTTTATGTGCTTCGCCTGCTCCTGCACTGTAACTCGGTCACTCTGTAGTCACAGCCATACAGGGCCACTAATAAATTTTTATGTGCTTCGCCTGCTCCTGCACTGTAACTCGGTCACTCTGTAGTCACAGCCATACAGGGCCACGATAAATTTTTTATGTGCTTCGCCTGCTCCTGCACTGTAACTCGGTCACTCTGTAGTCACAGCCATACAGGGCCACGATAAATTTTTATTGTGCTTCGCCTGCTCCTGCACTGTAACTCGGTCACTCTGTAGTCACAGCCATACAGGCCTCGATAAATTTTAATGTGCTTCGCCTGCTCCTGCACTGTAACTCAGTAACTCTGTAGTCACAGCCATACAGGGCCACGATAAATTTTTTATGTGCTTCGCCTGCTCCTGCACTGTAACTCGGTCACTCTGTAGTCACAGCCATACAGGGTCACGCTAAATTTTTATGTGCTTCGCCTGCTCCTGCACTGTAACTCGGTCACTCTGTAGTCACAGCCATACAGGGCCACGATAAATTTTTATGTGCTTCGCCTGCTCCTGCACTGTAACTCGGTCACTCTGTAGTCACAGCCATACAGGGTCACGCTAAAAATTTTTATGTGCTTCGCCTGCTCCTGCACTGTAACTCGGTCACTCTGTAGTCACAGCCATACAGGGCCACGATAAATTTTTATGTGCTTCGCCTGCTCCTGCACTGTAACTCGGTCACTCTGTAGTCACAGCCATACAGGGCCACGATAAATTTTTATGTGCTTCGCCTGCTCCTGCACTGTAACTCGGTCACTCTGTAGTCACAGCCATACAGGGCCACGATAAATTTTTATGTGCTTCGCCTGCTCCTGCACTGTAACTCGGTCACTCTGTAGTCACAGCCATACAGGGTCACGCTAAATTTTTATGTGCTTCGCCTGCTCCTGCACTGTAACTCGGTCACTCTGTAGTCACAGCCATACAGGGCCACGATAAATTTTTATGTGCTTCGCCTGCTCCTGCACTGTAACTCGGTCACTCTGTAGTCACAGCCATACAGGGCCACGATAAATTTTTATGTGCTTCGCCTGCTCCTGCACTGTAACTCGGTCACTCTGTAGTCACAGCCATACAGGGCCACGATAAATTTTTATGTGCTTCGCCTGCTCCTGCACTGTAACTCGGTCACTCTGTAGTCACAGCCATACAGGGCACGCTAAAAAATTTTTATGTGCTTCGCCTGCTCCTGCACTGTAACTCGGTCACTCTGTAGTCACAGCCATACAGGGCCACGATAAATTTTTTATGTGCTTCGCCTGCTCCTGCACTGTAACTCGGTCACTCTGTAGTCACAGCCATACAGGGCCACGATAAATTTTTTATGTGCTTCGCCTGCTCCTGCACTGTAACTCGGTCACTCTGTAGTCACAGCCATACAGGGCCACGATAAATTTTTATGTGCTTCGCCTGCTCTCCTGCACTGTAACTCGGTCACTCTGTAGTCACAGCCATACAGGGCCACGATAAATTTTTATGTGCTTCGCCTGCTCCTGCACTGTAACTCGGTCACTCTGTAGTCACAGCCATACAGGGCCACGCTAAATTTTTATGTGCTTCGCCTGCTCCTGCACTGTAACTCGGTCACTCTGTAGTCACAGCCATACAGGGCCACGATAAATTTTTATGTGCTTCGCTGCTCCTGCACTGTAACTCGGTCACTCTGTAGTCACAGCCATACAGGGCCTCGATAAATTTTTATGTGCTTCGCCTGCTCCTGCACTGTAACTCGGTCACTCTGTAGTCACAGCCATACAGGGCCACGATAAATTTTTATGTGCTTCGCCTGCTCCTGCACTGTAACTCGGTCACTCTGTAGTCACAGCCATACAGGGCCACGCTAAATTTTTATGTGCTTCGCCTGCTCCTGCACTGTAACTCGGTCACTCTGTAGTCACAGCCATACAGGGCCACGATAAATTTTTATGTGCTTCGCCTGCTCCTGCACTGTAACTCGGTCACTCTGTAGTCACAGCCATACAGGGCCTCAATAAATTTTTATGTGCTTCGCCTGCTCCTGCACTGTAACTCGGTCACTCTGTAGTCACAGCCATACAGGGCCACGATAAATTTTTATGTGCTTCGCCTGCTCCTGCACTGTAACTCGGTCACTCTGTAGTCACAGCCATACAGGGCACTCGATAAATTTTTGTGTGCTTCGCCTGCTCCTGCACTGTAACTCGGTCACTCTGTAGTCACAGCCATACAGGGCCACGATAAATTTTTATGTGCTTCGCCTGCTCCTGCACTGTAACTCGGTCACTCTGTAGTCACAGCCATACAGGGCCACGATAAATTTTTATGTGCTTCGCCTGCTCCTGCACTGTAACTCGGTCACTCTGTAGTCACAGCCATACAGGGTCACGCTAAATTTTTATGTGCTTCGCCTGCTCCTGCACTGTAACTCGGTCACTCTGTAGTCACAGCCATACAGGGCCACGATAAATTTTTATGTGCTTCGCCTGCTCCTGCACTGTAACTCGGTCACTCTGTAGTCACAGCCATACAGGGTCACGCTAAATTTTTATGTGCTTCGCCTGCTCCTGCACTGTAACTCGGTCACTCTGTAGTCACAGCCATACAGGGCCACGATAAATTTTTATGTGCTTCGCCTGCTCCTGCACTGTAACTCGGTCACTCTGTAGTCACAGCCATACAGGGTCCACGCTAAATTTTTATGTGCTTCGCCTGCTCCTGCACTGTAACTCGGTCACTCTGTAGTCACAGCCATACAGGGCATCGATAAATTTTTATGTGCTTCACCTGCTCCTGCACTGTAACTCGGTCACTCTGTAGTCACAGCCATACAGGGTCACGCTAAATTTTTATGTGCTTCGCCTGCTCCTGCACTGTAACTCAGTCACTCTGTAGTCACAGCCATACAGGGCCTCGATAAATTTTTATGTGCTTTCCCTGCTCCTGCACTGTAACTCGGTCACTCTGTAGTCACATCCATACAGGGCCTCAATAAATTTTTATGTGCTTCGCCTGCTCCTGCACTGTAACTCGGTCACTCTGTAGTCACAGCCATCCAGGGTCACGCTAAATTTTTATGTGCTTCGCCTGCTCCTGCACTGTAACTCAGTCACTCTGTAGTCACAGCCATACAGGGCATCGAATAAATTTTTATGTGCTTCACCTGCTCCTGCACTGTAACTCGGTCACTCTGTAAGTCACAGCCATACAGGTCACGCTAAATTTTATGTGCTTCGCCTGCTCCTGCACTGTAACACAGTCACTCTGTAGTCACAGCCATACAGGGCCTCGATAAATTTTTATGTGCTTTCCCTGCTCCTGCACTGTAACTCGGTCACTCTGTAGTCACATCCATACAGGGCCTCAATAAATTTTTATGTGCTTCGCCTGCTCCTGCACTGTAACTTGGTCACTCTGTTGTCACAGCCATATAGGGCCACGATAGATTTTTATGTGCTTCGCCTGCTCCTGCACTGTAACTCGGTCACTCTGTAGTCACAGCCATACAGGGCCCCAATAAATTTTCTATGTGCTTCGCCCGCTCCTGCAATGTAACTCGGTCACTCTGTAGTCACAGCCATACAGGGCCACTGTAAATTTTTATGTGCTTCGCCTGCTCCTGCAGTGTAACTCGGTTACTCTGTAGTCATAGCCATACAGGGCCACAATAAATTTTTATGGTCTGGGTGAGCATAATTGCCTTGAGGGTCACCACCTGTCTGTTGCCCGAGAATTTGGAGTAATGGTGGGATTAGGCAGCCTCAGAGGCATCCATGCATGCTGCCCCTGCTGTTTCCTGTCCATTTCCGTTGTGTTTCCATCATTTTCTGAGGTTTCCAGGTTTTCACCCAGCCTTCCCTAGGCAGAGCCTTGGTCCCCTGCAAAAAATGCTCGAGTCTCCCATTGACTTCAATGGGGTTCGTTATTCGAAACGAGCACCCGAGCATCGGGAAAAATTTGACTCGAATAACGAGTACCCAAGCATTTTAGTGCTCGCTCATCTCTAACGACCACCTATTCAGTTGATTCTTGTGCCCGAGGGTGAGGGAAGGGTAAGGGGGTGATATCAGAACTGCAATTAAGAACGTAAAATAAGAATCATGAACCAACAAAACTGATGTTCTCTAAAAGAGGAAAAATACTAGGAGAGCATATATCTCCTGGGAGAGCCCAAACAGGTCCACACACCGTACCACGGTAAAGCGGTGTGTTTGGAGAAAATTGTAAAACATGTTAAGGGATTATAACGATAGAACAGTCATACACCGTGAGGAAAATTTTAGTATAAAAGACATAAGACATATGGTTAAAACAACCATTGCTTGGCTATCCATCTGAAGTTAGATGAATCAGATGTATATCATATTATGAAAACCATCCTTGTCTGATCCCCCGAGCATCCATTACTTCTCTGCCCTTGAAAAGGGAGTGGCCTATACAATGATAAACTACGTGTTGGGCTGAAGTAGACATTCATCACTGCGAGATACTCAGGGAGACCAGTAAGATAAAGGAGGATTTAGAATAAACAGAAATATTTTAGTTACTCTAGATGATCCATAAGGATTAAAGAGGCTCTGTCACTAATTTTCAGCATATAGCATGAGACATATAGGCAGGTAGGGCTCATCACCCTTTCCCCGCACATACCTTTATTTCCCTGTAGGAATCAGCCATTATGCAGGAAAATCCACTTATAAAAATATGTTAAAGGGGTTCTGCAGTTTTTTCAAATTGATGATCTATCACTGGCCTGGGCGGGGCTAAGCTCCGTTCACATGAATGGAGCTTAGCCGCGCCCAGGCCAGTGATAGTAGTCGTAACGTCACTGGCCTGCGGTAAACACAGAGAAGGCCACGGCGCTCCTGCAGCGCCGCTGCCTTCTCAAACAGCTGATCGGCAGGGGTCCCGGGTGTCGGACCCCCGCCGATCAGATGCTGATGATCTATCCAGAGGATAGATAATCAGTTTGAAAAAACTACAGCACCCCTTTAATGAAGCATCGGAGCACTGGGAGGCATGTTCTAGTCTTCTGAGCACCACATCTGCGACGCCCTTCTTGCTGTTATCGCTGCCCTAGATGTTCAAAAAACACCCCCCTGCAGGATGATGGACAGCGCTAGACTCTCTGGTCTAGCGTTGAAATCCCGCGCCTGCGCACTCACTCGTTGGCCGACACGCGTGCACTACATAGAAAGGGCTTGCAGAGTTTGCCGCTGCAAGTGTATTGCGCATGCGCCGGCCAACGAGTGAGTCTAGCGCTGTCCATCATCCTGCAGGGGGGGTGTTTTTTGAACATCTAGGGCGGCGATAACAGCAAGTAGGGCGTCGCAGATGCGGTGCTCAGAAGACTAGAACACGCCTCCCAGTGCTCCGATGCTTCATTAACATATTTTTAAAAGTGGATTTTCCTGCATAATGGCTGATTCCTTCAGGGAAATAAAGGTATGTGCGGGGAAAGGGTGAAGAGCCCTATCTGCCTATATGTCTCATGCTATATGCTGAAAACTAGTGACAGAGCCTCTTTAAGAACTAAACATTACTAATCCCCTTCAGAAAGGAGATGTCGCAGAGTCATCTTCCCTGGTTTCTTCCTTGTTCTCTGTGGCTTGCCGTGGCCTACCAGTTCCCATGGGGTTGGAGGTGTTAACTTCGTCGGGATGTAGACATCATTCGCAGCAGACCAGTCCAGAATGTCCAGATCTTCTATCTCCATAGTTGCAAATGCATCCGGAAGATCTATATGAGATCTGATGATCAGTTTTTTGTCTTTCCAGGAGATCATCAACCCAAAGGGAAATAACCATCTGAAAGCGATTCTTTTGTGCCTGAGGTATTCTGTGAGGGGCTTTAGGATACGTCTTTTGTTAAGTGTTGCTGGGGCGAGATCCTGCAAAAGCTGGATATTCGATCCTTCATATTCTATGTTACCACACTCTCGAGCTTTTTTCATTATAAGCTCCTTTTGGGCAAAATTCAGAAGCTTACAAATAATGTCCCTTGGAGGGGTCAGTCGGCTTTGGTTTGGGTCTCAAAGCCCTATGAGCTCTTTCTAATATTATTGGTTCTGTATACTCTTCTCCTAGGAGTGAAGTACATATTTCAGTTACTACTTTGGAGACTGCTTCTGTGGCTACTGATTCTGGGACTCCTCGTATTCTAATGTTATTTCTTCTGCCTCTATTATCTTGGTCTTCAAGGTGATCATAGAGGAGATTGATGTGTTTTTGGTAGACCGAGAGGGCCTCTGTGTTTTTCTTAGTTTAATCAATAATCTCAGTGTGAGTATTCTCCAGGTGTTCGAACCCGGGTTCCTATTTGTCTCATTTCTCTCTTGATCTCCGCTAGTTCATCAAGCACTGGATTTAATGCTTTAGCAAGAGCTTGAGATATGAAGGATCTGGATATGGGAAGATCAGTTGTAGAATCCGTTTCTATTTCCATTTCGCTTTCTCCGTCAGACTGTTGTGTGGAATTGCGACTGGACATAGATTTGGAAACTGGTGTCTGAGAACCTCCAGCGGTTTGTGTGTTTCTTCATGACGAACCTACTCAGATTTGTCTGTGAGAGGACTGATGCATATGTTGGTTTGGCTGGATCCTGGGTCAGTCCTTTGTATTTCCCGATCTTCACCATATGTTCTGGACCTCAAAAGCCCCTGTGTGCTGAAATATTCTCCCTCTTTGTGTATGACTTAAGGCATGTCAACTATCAGTTATTCATGTCCTGAGTGGCAGCATAATCCCCAGACAACCATTATATCTGTGGATTCTACTGAAGCAAGTTAGGGGATCAACCACCACTGTGGAGGTACATGCATAAACCTCCTATTAACAATGTTGAGAACCCCTGTGAGTCTCTTTAAGTGGGAAGTTTGGAGTACTTACTGTTGAAGATAGGACCGATCTGTGTTTCTTATTTAAGCATTCCCAGGCAGGCTGCTCTCGATGTGGCTGCCTTGATCCGCATCACCCTCCTCTGAAGCCTCTCATATACAGTCCTCCACTCGGTGAATGGTGCCACAGCTCGTGTTGGTAAGTGTTATCCTCTCCTCCGTCTGTCTGATTGTAGTCCCCGGCCCGACGCTGTATCTCGCGGTGAACCGGACCTCGTGGGGCAGATCAGGGCGGTGTGCTCTCCTCTGAGAGACACCCGCAGCAAGCAAGGTATGTTCTTAATGACCGGGACTTCAGATATTTCTGGTATACACCTTTTGACTGCGACTGGTCCCAAGGTGTTTTGTCTCTTCTTTGGTCCGGTCTTTGTAACGGCTGGATGGAGACCTCAGGACGGGGCCTCTCCTCCGGAGTAGGCCGCAGCTAGGCCTAAGGCCTAAGTTCCGTCTCTCTCCACTTATCACGGCAATTTAGGTGTCAATCTGTAGGGGAGAGTGTGCGGAGCGAGAATCTGGTGGAAATCTCTCTTTTCTCTTCTCTATTAGGGAGGATTCTTGAGAATTATCTGGCACCAGAAGGAGCCACAGAAATGCCGTCCTCTCTCTTCCGCGGCAAGCCATGCTCCCCCCCCCCTTTTACTTTCCATTGTCAAAGAGATATATAATAGTTATTCAGCCGGTTAATTTTTCAGCCTACCTTTTTTTTTGTTTAAAATACACTGTACTTGACACCGTCAAAGGGATATATAACAGCTATTCAGCCGTTTAATTGGGTCGTTGTGACCTACCTATATTTTGGATTGAAAAAACAATGTACTTGCCACCATCAAAGGAATATATAACAGTTATTCAGCCAGTTAATTGGGACGGTGTGACCTACCTTTTTTTTGTTTAAAATACACTGTACTTGCCACCGTCAAAGTGAATATATAACAGTTATTCATCCAGGTAATTGGGTCAGTAGGACCTACCTTTTTTTTTGGTTTAGAAAATACTGTACTTGCCACTGTCAAAGGGATATATAACAGTTATTCAGCCGGTTAATTGGGACGGTGTGACCTACCTTTTCTTTTGTTTAAAATACACTGTACTTGCCACCGCTAAAGGGAATATATAACAGTTATTCGGCCGGTTGATTGGGTCAGTATGACCTACTTTTTTTGTTGTTTAAAATACACTGTACTTGCCACCGTCAAAGTGAATATATAACAGTTATTCATCCAGGTAATTGGGTCAGTGTGACCTACCTTTTTTTGGGTTTAGAATACACTGTACTTGCCACTGTCAAAGGGATATATGACAGTTATTCAAGCAAGTTAATTGGGTCGGTGTGACCTTTTTTTTTTGTTTAAAATACACTGTACTTGCCACCGCTAAAGGGAATATATAACGGGTGGAAGACAAAGTTATTAAGCCGGTTAATTGGGTCGGTGTAACTCACCTATATTTTGGTTTGAAAAAACACTGTACTTGCCACCGTCAAAGGGATACATAACAGTTATTCAACCGATTAATTAGGTTTTTTCCCAAACACCTCTTTTACATTTGTTACACAATTGTTCATCTGTCGGACAATTTTGTGGGTGACATCAACTAGGGGACGTGGCCATGGTCATGGTGTTGCTAGTGTTTGAGGTGGTGGAGCTCCTGCTGCAGGGAGAGGATGTTGTTGATGTGTGCCAGCTATGCACCCAAATGAAACACCTTCCTCTGGTGCTGGAGGGCGACAGGACTTTATGCAACACTTTGTAGGCCCGAATATCACTCTAAGAATAGTGAGACCAGAACAAGTAGAGGCGGTAGTAGATTGGATGACTGCCTTAGTTCCTTCACATTGTCTTCCACCCGTCCCACTGCTGAAAGCGCAGAGTGGCACCGGCAGCCCACGGGCATCAATCTTCCACCTCAACCCCTTGCATATCAGCCAAGCAGTCTGAGCCCCAAATCATGCAGCAGTCAATTACGCTTTTTGATTACTCTGTTGGTGGTGTTTTCATGGGCCATCCACCTAACCCTGCCCCAGAAGTGGCAGAGATTGAGTGCACTGATGCCCAATCACTTATGTTTGAGGATGAGGATGTGGGAGAACAAGGGGCAGACACAGACAGCAGAGGGCAGGAATGTACCTCCTCCCCCCCCAGACATACCCCCTTCTCCCCCCACTCAGTCCCTCTGACATTTCAAGCTTCAATGCTCTCACCTGCCCTATAAAGCGAAGGGCAAGGGTTGTTTTGTTTACATTTTTACACTGCTAGGTGGAGACATCACCGGCACTGATGGGTGGCTTTACAAGCTAGGGCGGCGCTAAAGCCCGTCCATTAGTGCCAGTGACGTCACCGGGCTCACTGCTATGAGGAAGTCCCCCCATAGTACCCCCAATGGTAATAAGGCTCCCTACAGTGACCTCAGTACTAATAAGGCCCCTTTAGGGCACCCTTAAAGGGTTTCTGTCACCAGTTTTGGGCATATAAAACAGGATGACATTTGCAATGTGCAAATGTCACCTGATGCCCAAACTGGTAATAATTTTTTTACTGGTGCCCCCGTTTTTGTAATAAATGAACTTTTGTAATATGTAAATTAATCTCACTAGGTGCAAGGGGCGGTAACCCTGCACCTAGGAGCGCCGTTTCCCTACCTTTATTCACGCCCCCTTTTCTTGTGATAGACAGGGCCAGGCAGCTCGCTCTATGTGCTCCTGGCCCTGTCCGTGCTGGAAATCCCGCGCCTGCGCCGTGCGGACTTCATTCGGCGCAGGCGCAGTGAGTGCCGATGGCTTGCCGGGCTCCCAGCTTCCTCACTGCGCCTGCGCCGCCTTCTCTTCCGGGTGTACTGTGACGTCATCGGCGCAGGCGCAGTGAGGAAGCCGGGAGCCCGGCAGCCATCGGCACTCACTGCGCCTGCGCCGAATGAAGTCCGCACGGCGCAGGCGCGGGATTTCCAGCACGGACAGGGCCAGGAGCACATAGAGCGAGCTGCCTGGCCCTGTCCATCACAAGAAAAGGGGGCGTGAATAAAGGTAGGGAAACGGCGCTCCTAGGTGCAGGGTTACCGCCCCTTGCACCTAGTGAGATTAATTTACATATTACAAAAGTTCATTTATTACAAAAACGGGGGCACCAGTAAAAAAATTATTACCAGTTTGGGCATCAGGTGACATTTGCACATTGCAAATGTCATCCTGTTTTATATGCCCAAAACTGGTGACAGAAACCCTTTAATAGATATAAGGCCAATCTATAAGGCACTTCTATAGATCCCTCAGCAGTAATACCCGCCACCACTGCGCACAGTATTTATAATGTTCCCTGCAGTACCCCCTGTAATTATAATGCCTCCTGCAGTACCCCCTGGAGTTATAATCTTCTCTGTACTGCCCCCAAACAATATAATGCTTGTCCTCTCCCTCCAGTCTTCTATACCATGCAGTCCCATGTAAATAACACCAGTCCTCTCCCACCTGTCTTCTATACAATACAGTCCCATGTAAATAACATCAATCCTCTCCCTCCAGTCTTCTATACCATGCAGTCCCAAGTAAATAACATCAATCCTCTCCCTCCAGTCTTCTATATGATACAGTTCCATGTAAATAACCTCTCTTCCTTAGTCTTCTATAACATACAGTCCCATGTAAATAACTTAAATCCCCTCATTCACCCCCCTCCAACACATAGTCCCATGTAAATAACATCACTCCTTACCCTCCAGTCTTCTATTATATCCAGTCCCATGTAAATAACACCAGTCATCTCCCTCCAATCTTCTATAACATACAGTCCCATGTAAAAACAGCCCTCCCCTCCCTTCAGCCCCTCTAACATACAGTCCAATTTAAATAACCACCCTCTCCTCTCTTCAGCCCCTTTATATTTCCCCCACTAAGCAGGGAGGAAGTATAATGGGGAGAACCACATCTCCCAGCATGTCTCTGGGACTCACATTCACTCCATGACCTCACAGGTCTCCACTGCTGAGCTCTGCCTCTTTCTGCACTGGTCACATGATGGTAACCTCATCACAGGTCTTACCACAACTACCACTGCTGAAAAGATCACATGACTATGATGTTATGGCACGTCCTTCAGCTATGGAGTAAAGGCAGAAAGGCATCAGATTCACAGTAAGTCCTAATCAGGGCCCCATCCTTCACACCTCTGCTGGCACTGGAAAGGGACCCCCCTCCTTTTCTGGACCCCTGTGTAGCTGAACCGGCTGCACAGGCGGTATGGCCACCCTTGGGGAGAACCATTGCAGTACGTCTCTGATGACGAAACACAGGTGTCAACTGCTGGGGCTTTCTGCAGTGTGCAGACCGGCCAGGAGGGCAGGGGTGAGGAGTGGGTGGAAGATGATGTGGAGGATGATGAGGTCCTGGACCTCACATGGCATCCAGGTCATGCCAGTGACATGTACAGTTCAGAGAAAGAGGAGGGAGGCACGCAGCACAATTTTCCCCACTATAGAGGAAATAATTACTTCCCAAATCCAATCCCGCAAACAGAATAACTCCCTGGATCAACGACCCCTCTGTAGTGCCTATAGCCTGTAATATTATTACACTCTAGAAATACATCCAGGCCCCTCTACAACTCTTTTAGTGAACTCACCATCACTGCCTTCTCAGGCAGAGAGTTCCATAGTCTCACTGCTCGTAACTTAAAGAATCCTCTTCTATGTTTGTGTACAAATCTTCTTTCCTCCAGACTCAGTGGATCTCCCTCCATCACAGTCACAGTCCTGGGGATAAATAAATGATGGGAGAGATCTCTGTACTGACCCCTGATATATTTATACATAATTATTAGATTTCCCCTCAGTCGTCTTTTTTCTAAAGTGAATATCCCTAATTTTGATAATCTTTCAGGGTGCTGTAGTCAACCCATTCCAGCTATTACTTTAGTTGTCCTCCTCTGAACCCTCTCCAGCTCTTTTATGTCTGCCTTGTTCACAGGATTCCAGAACGGTACACAGTACTCCATGTGTGGTCTGACTAATGATTTGTAACGTGGATTATATTATATACTAGCAGAAAGACCCGGCCTCGCCTGGGTATATTTCATCTATTTATTTAATGTTTCTGTGTGTCATTGCAGAGAGAAAGTCAATGCAGCTGACAGAAATTGATTTTTACCTTCATTTTTTCAATCCCTATTGGCTGCGGAGTGGGAGGGGGCGTGGTTTAACTGAGTCGGGGGCGTGATCCTCCCTCCAATCCCTGCAGCTGACAGATGTTGATTTTTACCTTCAATTGTTCAATCTCCATTGGCTGCGGAGTGGGAGGGGTCATGGCCTGACTGAGTCGGGGGCGTGATGTTGCAAGACCTGGGGCGGGGTTTTAAGTCCTTCTTTTGATGGTGGCCAGAATTACAGGTCGATGCCATGGTAATTTATGAGGACACGCAATGGGTAACAGTGGAAGAAAACATTGCTTTGCACGGGTATATTTAATCTATTTCATTTAATGTTTCTGTATGTTGTTGCAGAATGAAATCCAACTTCCCTCCCACCCCTGCAGCTGACAGAAGTTGATTTTTACCTTCATTTTTTCAATCCCCGTTGGCTGCGGAGTGGGAGGGGGCGTGGCCTGACAGTCAGAGCGTGGTTTCCCCAGATCTGGGGCAGGGGTCAGAGTGACATGAATTACAGGTCGATGACATGGTAATTTATGGGGACCCGCAATGGGTAGCAGTGGAAAAAAACATCTTTTATTAGTACTGAATGGTCGTAGTCTAAAATTAGTCAATTTCATCTACGATTTTTGTGTGTCGTTGCAGAGAGAAATTCACCCTCCCACCCCTGCAGCTGATTTTTTCCAATCCCCGTTGCCTGCGGAGTGGGAGGGGGCGTGGCCTGGCAGAGTTGGGGGTGTGGATTATCAAGATGCTTCGAACGGTTGTAGTCTGAAATTAGTCTATTTCATCTAAAATTTTGTGTGTCATTGCAGAGAGAAATTC
>ONZH01009633.1:0-64119 GCA_900303285.1 Rhinella marina
CCGTGCTGGCAATCTTGGGCGGGGGTGGTAGGTAGGCTGTCTCTGTTTGCGACCCCATCCCCGCTTCCACAACATTCACCCAGTGTGCCGTCAAAGAGATGTATCGTCCCTGGCCGCAAGCGCTTGTCCACGAGTCGGTGGTCAAGTGGACCTTTGCGCTGACTGCGTACCTCAGGGCCCGCCTGATGTTACGCGACACGTGCTGGTGCAGGGCGGGGACGGCACTCCGGGAAAAGTAGTGCCGGCTGGGGACGGAATAGCGAGGTGCGGCAGCCGCCATCAGGTTGCGGAAGGCCTGCGTCTCCACAAGCCTAAACGGCAACATCTCCAGGGCCAGCAGTTTGGAGATGTGGCAGTTTAAGGCTTGGGCTTGGGGGTGACTCGAGGCATACTTCCGCCTGCGGTCGAACGCCTGTGAGATGGACAGTTGTTGGGACGAGGAGTGTGAAAGTGCAGGCGAAGAGGCGGGGGAAGGGGAGGCTGAAGGAGAAGGCCCCAAAGTAGCCGAGGCAGAGGCAGATGTGGAGGTGTCCTGGCTGGAGGTCTGGACCGCAGTGGCAGCACACAACAAAGGGGAAGAGGCAGTGGCAGCAAGACCGGGCGCAGGTTGTATTGCGTTTGCTCTCTCTCACTCAGCCCAGTGCTTGACTTCCAAGTGAAGCCACATGCCTGAGGTGGTCAGATTGCTCTTCTCAGAGCCTCTACTCAGTTTTGAGTGGCAGAGTGTGCAAACCGCGCTCAGTTTGTCATCCGCACAAACATTAAAAAATCTCCACACCACAGAAGTACGAGGGCCTCAATGGTGGAGCTTCGCGCGACTGCCCGTTGCCGGGAACAGCTTCGGGCCCTGCTGGCTATGGCCTCACTTCTCTGTCTGGACTGTCCTCTGCCTGTGGACATCCCTCTGCCTGTGGACATCCCTCTGCCTGTGGACATCCCTCTGCCTCTTGCTGCCTTTTTCGGTGCTGCGCAGACCACCACCTCTCCACTGCTTTCCCCGCTGGACATCACCCCTGGCCAAGTGGGGTCGGTCATTTCGTCATCCACCACCTCCTCTTCCTCACTCTGCTCCTCCTCCTGCCCACTGGACATTCCAACAGCCTCCCTTGATGGCAACTGCGTCTCCTCATCATCATCATCGCTCATGATAACAGATGCTGGTTCAGGGTCCACATCAGCAGGAGATGGCGAAAACTCAAGTGTTTGGGCATCACTACAAACAAATTCCTCTGCTAGCTCCTGGGATTCTTCCGGCACATCTGAAAAAGGACCCGAAAAGAGCTCCTGGGAGGGGTCAATGGTGGGATGACTCTGTTGACCAGGTGTGGAGGAAGGAGGGTCAGAGTGAGACTGTGTGGATGACTGGCTGGTGGACAACTGTGTGGAAGCGCTATCGGCTATCCATTGCACCACCTGTTCAACCTGCTCAGGCCTCAACAGCGGTGTAACCCGCCCCCTGCTTAACTGTCCCATAAAGGCAGGGATTCTGGATGAGCGGGATCCTGGCTGACCCTCACCAGCACGCATTGTATCCCCACTGGCTTCAACAAGGCCCCCAACAGCATTTCCGCGCCCCCGTCCTCGTCCACGTCCTATTCCGCTAGCCCCCTCCGCATTTTATTTTTTTTGGTTACAATATTTTTCCTTCACAGCCGTGTACTAACAGATCAGACGGTGTGTATTAACACCAGGTATATAAAATTATTTTGCAAGATAACGCACAGTACAGTTGCCAATGAAAAGGCCTATATATTTTATATTTCAAGGTACACAACCGTGTACTAACTGTTCAGACGGTGTGTATTAACACCAGGTATATAAAATTATTTTGCAAGAGAACGCACAGTACAGTTGCCAATGAAAAGGCCTATATATTTTATATTTCGAGGTACACAGCCGTGTACTAACTGTTCAGACGGTGTGTATTAACACCAGGTATATAAAATTATTTTGCAAGAGAACGCACAGTACAGTTGCCAATGAAAAGGCCTATATATTTTATATTTCAAGGTACACAGCAGTATACTAACTGTTCAGACGATGTGTATTAACACCAGGTATGTAAAATTATTTTGCAAGAGAACGCACAGTACAGTTGCCAATGAAAAGGCCTATATATTTTATATTTCAAGGTACACAGCCGTGTACTAACTGTTCAGACGGTGTATATTAACACCAGGTATATAAAATTATTTTGCAAGAGAACGCACAGTACAGTTGCCAATGAAAAGGCCTATATATTTTATATTTCAAGGTACACAGCCGTGTACTAACTGTTCAGACGGTGTGTATTAACACCAGGTATATAAAATTATTTTGCAAGAGAACGCACAGTACAGTTGCCAATAAAAAGGCCTATATATTTTATATTTCAAGGTACACAGCCGTGTACTAACTGTTCAGACGGTGTGTATTAACACCAGGTATATAAAATTATTTTGCAAGAGAACGCACAGTACAGTTGCCAATGAAAAGGCCTATATATTTTATATTTCGAGGTACACAGCCGTGTACTAACAGATCAGACGGTGTGTATTAACACCAGGTATATAAAATTATTTTGCAAGAGAACGCACAGTACAGTTGCCAATGAAAAGGCCTATATATTTTATATTTCAAGGTACACAGCCGTGTACTAACAGTTCAGATGGTGTGTATTAACACCACGTATATAAAATTATTTTGCAAGAGAACGCACAGTACAGTTGCCAATGAAAAGGCCTATATATTTTATATTTCAAGGTACACAGCAGTATACTAACTGTTCAGACGGTGTGTATTAACACCAGGTATGTAAAATTATTTTGCAAGAGAACGCACAGTACAGTTGCCAATGAAAAGGCCTATATATTTTATATTTCAAGGTACACAGCCGTGTACTAACAGATCAGACGGTGTGTATTAACACCAGGTATATAAAATTATTTTGCAAGAGAACGCACAGTACAGTTGCCAATGAAAAGGCCTATATATTTTATATTTCAAGGTACACAGCCGTGTACTAACAGATCAGACGGTGTGTATTAACACCAGGTATATAAAATTATTTTGCAAGAGAACGCACAGTACAGTTGCCAATGAAAAGGCCTATATATTTTATATTTCTAGGTACACAGCCGTGTACTAACTGTTCAGACAGTGGGTATTTACACCTGGTATACCAAAAGGGTATTGCAGGCACACAGAACCCAGAACACTAGAGCCAAATAAACTCTATTTAAAAAAAAAGTTCACAGCCGTATACTGCCAGAAGATCAGATGGTGCATATACACACTAGGTATATAACAGGGTTTTGCAGCCAAAAAGAACGCAGAACAGTAGTGCCAAATATAGTTTGGTATGTAGCAGAGCACCCAATACACCACTAATGCCTCTCTCTGTCCCTAATCCAGCAGCTATCCCTGAATACAGCAGCCGTTCTCTGTAAAGTGTATATTGTAGTAAAGCTATCACTGTACTGCACTATAGTAGCCTTGATAAGGGCTTTTAATCACGCTCCTGCCTGTCCAACAGCTAAAACCTGTCTCTCCCTTCTCCAGCCTCTGTCCCTGACTAAGTTCACGCAGCATATGCGAACGAGCAGGAAGAGCTGAGTTTTTATGATTCGAGGTCACATGGTTTTTCCAGCCAATGCATGTAGACGCCGTTTTCGCACTGCCAGCGTGCACAGCGGGCCTGTCATACCCCCCCCTGCATGGTGATTGGTGGAAAAAGAGCGCCAGGGAAGGTGGGAGGGGAAACGAATTCTAAGTGCGCCATCGCCGTTATACTCGAACGAAATCGAGTACGCCGAATATCGTAGTATTCGATCGAATACCAGCTCGATCGAACACTACTCGCTCATCTCTATTGCTAAGGTATTTGTTCTCTATTGCCTGCCTGTTTAAGGACCTCTACCTGTTTTCTGCATTCTTACTGTCCACTACCTGACCTGACCTGTGTCTGCTTACCGTAGTGATCCTCTGAATCCAGCCCTGACTTCAGAGACCTGTTACTGACTACGACTTTTGCCTGATCCTTTGGTGTCTCTGATCTCCGCAGGTCAGTTTTCAACCACACTGGGACTACTCCAAGAGGTATCTGCCTGTTGGCTCCCATGCAGCAAAGGCCAGATCTCAGTACAGGGGCTAAAGGGTTATTACCAGGGGACTACCAGGATAATGCCCTTTCGTTTAGCCCAAAGTCAATCTAGTTGGTTGACACAGTGGTTCCACACCCACTGCTGTAACACAAAGAATACACTGCTTCGGAGTCTGATATATTTATAAAGAGAGTGTTTACCCCCTCTCCCTGTTTTCTTCTCTATTATGGCAGTCCCTATTCATCTAAATCAGGGATGCCCAACCTGCAGCCCTCCAGCTGTTGCAAAACTACAAGTCCCAGCATGTCTGGACAGCCTACAGCTATCAGAGCACGTTGGGAATTGTAGTTTTGGAACAGTTGGAGGGCCACAAGTTGGGTATCCCTGATCTAAATGTCTACCCTGTAATTTTATATTTCTGATGCAGCACCTACTGCAACTACTTGCATCATGTCTATCTCATCACAGACTAGAGTCAGTGGACAGCGGATTGAATGCTAATGCACAAAACCTATAATACATGTGACATATGCAACTGTATTGTCATGTAATACAACAGGATCCAAGAGCATAATGCTACTGCAAACTATTATCTATGTAATGTACTATTCTACGTACAAGTTGTTTTATCAGTTCAGATCAGTTGTAGAAAAAAAACAGAATATAACAGTTATTATTGAATAATATAATTATATTTCTTCACAATTTTCTTCTCCGTGGGTGCACGTAGAACAGATTTAATGTACAAGAATAAGATTAAGTCATCCTCTTGTTATTTTAATGACCTCCGTGTAATATATCTGTATATGGGTCCCAAGGTTGCATATAGTTATACCAGGGCTTAGGGTTGTATCGCGGTTCACAAAAGCAAAAGAAGTATTCTTCCAGCTAATTGCTCCATCAGCAACCTGACACAAAGCCCTTATACCACATATCAGTTCTTTTATGGCTTGGAATAGCTGTAGAGGCCTTAGAACTGCTGACCTACAACTCCAGGCTCTCATGTTGCAGTTTTGTACAATAAGTCTATGCACAGCAGAACATCCTTATCCTTTAGGTTCCATTGGGGCTGCTTGAGGAGTCATACAAGGTGTACTGGAAAAGGTCCATACTGTTTTTTTCTTAATTAAGTCTAATTAGATGGTCGAGTCAGGAAAAAGATAACGGCTTGGGCTTGCTTGATGAACGTGACTTGAAACTATAAGCTGTAAATTGCTCAACTGCACAAAATGATGCAGCCGCACAACATGATAAGCCTCTTTCAAGAAGCAATAAAAGGAGTCTGCAGAATAGCAGGGGGCAGAATAGCTGCTCCTGCTCCTAGCAGTTGGGAAGCAGTTATATGTGTGGCAGCAGGAAGCACAATTCTCAAACACACATATGTTGTTTTTGACAAACTCATCCTTTGCTTTGTTTAAAAAATAATAAAGATGCACAAAAATATGGCAGGAATGGAATAGGCGCTGCTTTGAGAGCCCCTGGATGTCTGTGCTAGAGGTAAAGGGAATATAGCAGTGGAGAACGGTTAGATTCATTTATATGCTGAATGTTCCTAGCCTACATTTGCAATCTTTGCAGGAAAAAGTCTTTATTTTACTGCTATTTTTTTTCTTTTGTGGAGGTGGAGAAAAACCATCCTGAATATATAACTTTCCCCTTTTCTTTTAGGAAAATGTACTTTTTTCCCATTTCCTTTGAAATACTTTACCAAACGATAAAGCATTCAGTGTAAATTCCTGGGTAGAAGCAATGTGTCACCTAGAATATCCGCAGAATCCTACGATGAATTACAAATGGATACATTGAAGCAAGGTAGAAGAATATCTTTTCTTATTATATCACTAGGCAATCAGTTTATTTTTCTAAGACAGAATCAAATATGACGACAGATGAAAGCTCTGAAAATCAACTTAGAGAAACCCAAACTCCAGTAAATTCATTTCGAGAGTTTGCAGCAGAGATGGAAGCATTTTATTTGATACAGCACCATTATTTTGTGCTATAATACTGAATGCTACACAATAATTTTGATTTCCCTATGTTTCTTGCTTGGCACATGCTATAAGAAACTAATCTACCATCTCACAATCCACTGGGTCTAACAATCCAGACCAACAAATTGAAAGGGTTGTCTGTAGTGTTGAGCGAGCACCTCTGTGCTCGTATGCTCGGGTGCTCTGGCCGAGCACTAGGGGTTGCTCAAGTGCTCGGCCGAGCACCCGAGCATAATGTTAGTCAATGGGACTAAACCAGGCACCCCCCGCTCGGAAGAGGGGAGGGTGTCTGGTTAATAGAAAAAGGTCAGAATTGCGACTTCTCCTCTTTTACTCCTATTACTCATAAAATTATGCTAATTAACTGAATTTGTACACATTAGCACAATGTGTACGCATTAGCATACACATGCGTACGTATTAGCGTACAAAATGCGTACGTATTAGCGTACAAAATGCGTACGCATTAGCATACAAATTCGTACGCATTAGCGTACAAATCAATATTACAGTGCGGGGAAGAGACTTGAGCATTGTGCTCGAGTACACTCGGTGTTCGGCCGAACACCGAGCGGACCACAGTGTAGGCATGCTCGGCCGAACAGCGAGTTCGGCCGAGCATGCTCGCTCAACACTAGTTGTCTGATTTTCTTACATTGATGACCTATCCTCAGGTTAGGTCATCAATATCAAATTGGCGGGGGTCCGACTCACAGCACACCCCCGGTGATCAGCTGTTTGAAAAGAGCGCAGCACTCGTGCAAGCAATGCATTGTCTTTTCTGTTCATCTGCTCACCATCGGCATTGCAGTGTAGGACAGTGTAATTACAGCTGCTGCATCCAATTCACTTGAATGGGATGGAGTATAACTACAACTGCTCCTTCCTATTCAAGTGAATGGGGTGGAGGAGATGTGATTATACTGCTCTACCACTGTATTGTTGATGGCAAGCAGGTAAACAGTGAAGAGAATGCGAGAGTGCTATGGTCTCTTCAAACAACTGATCAGTGGGTGTGCTGGGAGTTAGACCTCTGCCGATCTGATATTGATAACCTATCCTAAGAATAAGTCTTCAATATGACAAAAAACATACAGCCCCTTTAATATGTATGTACAATTATTATCTCAATAATATATAACATCATGTCTGTCCTATGGGAGTGGCATGGTGGACAGAAATGAACAACACCTATATTTTCGCAAGAGTACCATACGCACCTCACCAGGCTCCAGGGCCACATCTCTGTGGATGACCGCAATCCTGTCCATGTTACGCATGTGGTTCTTAAAATGGTTCTTCAGGATTTAAGAAAATGTAAATGCCTAAATGTTACTTTATTATAAATATATTCCTAAATACCTTTCATTAGTTATAATGGGTCTTTTTTTCTTTAGGGAGCAATCATTAGTAACATAGTAACATAGTTTATAAGGCCGAAAACAGACATGTGTCCATCCAGTTCGGCCTGTTATCCTACAAGTTGATCCAGAGGAAGGCAAAAAAAACCCTGTGAGGTAGAAGCCAATTTTCCTCACTTTAAGGGGAAAAAAATCCTTCCTGACTCCAATCAGGCAATCAGAATTACTCCCTGGATCAACAACCCATCTCTAGTAACTATAGCCTGTAATATTATTACCCTCCAGAAATACATCCAGGCCTCTCTTGAACTCTCTTAGTGAACTTACCATCACCGCCTCCTCAGGCAGAGAGTTCCATAGTCTCACTGCTCTTACCGTAAAGAATCCTCTTCTATGTTTGTGTACAAACCTTCTTTCCTCCAGACGCAGAGGATGTCCCCTCGTCACAGTCACAGTCCTGGGGATAAATAGATGATGGGAGAGATCTCTGTACTGACCCCTTATATATTTATACATAGTTATTAGATCTCCCCTTAATTACTTTACACAGTTTAGTGTCATCTGCAAAAATTGATATTTTACTGTGCAAGCCTTCTACAAGATCATTAATAAATACATTGAAGAAAATAGGGCCCAATACAGACCCCTGTGGTACCCCACTAGTGACAGTGACCCAATCTGAGAATGTGCCGTTAATAACCACCCTCTGTTTTCTATTACTGAGCCAGTTACTTACCCACATACAGACATTTTCTCCCAGGCCAAGCATTCTAATTTTATATACTAACCATTTATGCGGCACAGTGTCAAATGCTTTGGAGAAGTCCAGATATACGAAGTCCATTGATTCGCCGCGGTCAAGTCTAGAACTTACCTCCTCATAGAAACTGATTAAATTATTTTGACATAACCGATTCCTCATGAAGCCATGCTGATATGGAGTTATTTTCTTATTTTCATTGAGGTACTCCAAGATAGCATCTCTTAGAAAACCCTCAAACAGTTTACCCACAACAGATGTTAAACTTACCGGCCTATAGGACGGACAGGACAGACTGTGGTAATGTGGGGCTGTGGTAATGGAGACTGCATACAAGTGCTGCTGCCCATCAGTGGCATCCCCACCTCCTCTCTGTTCTTCATGTCTCCTCATGAACTCCATTCCCACAGAGATTCAACTGAAGATCTTATCAGCTGTATTCAGGATCATTATCCTTGACAAGCAGAGCAGAGAGGAGGATGAGGCAGATCTTTACCACAGTGTTGTGAAGTAACTTGTCCTCTTGTATGATTAGGACAGGTTTTGTGTGTAATAATAAGGTGGTGGCCATTTTGTTTCCCCTAATGATTGATCCCCAGACAAAACAATCCATTATAACTAATGTAAGGTATTTGGGAATATATTTATAATGAAGTAATATTTAAGTATTTTCATTTTTCTAATTCCTAAAGAAACCCCTTTAAGCAACCAGCACTGCTCATCCCCCCTTTTCCTGTCTGGAATGCTGCTCATCTTAGACATGCAGTTGCTGTGCAATCAACACTGTCCACTCCCTCTTTTCCTTTCTGAAAGAGCACTATCCTGTCTCTATTTTTCAGTGGTGTCAGGTTACATGAAATAACGATGATTACCGGGCAATCTATTTAAAGGGAATTTGTCACCAGTTTATTATGATGCTAGGTTCTAATAGCTCCAGTATATACCATGGGTCCCCATATTCATGAGCTGATGGCTCTCCCTGCCCACTTGACTCTGATTGACAGTTTGTTTGTTTTTTTTTTTTTTTGAAAATGAATTAGCAGAAGGAGGGTGAGGAGAGACAGGAGCTCATGAATATGGTGACTTGGCATGCGCTAGAGCTGTTTAGCACAAGATTTCAGCAAAATGGCTGGGTCAATTAAACAAGGTGATCTGGCATTTTGCAATACTGCTATACTTCCGCCACCAATTTCAGCATTCTTCTGTAGCTGCTACCTAAGGATTCTCTGCCATGAAGTCTAGATCTCTGTATAGGGTTAATGAATAATTGTGTGGTATTCTTCAGACTCTATACTTCAGTTTAACCAACACAAATCGGATTCTGAGTTATAGATTCCACAGCTAACATTAGAGTAACACAGAGCATGTGGAAATGTGTATGAAAGTAATGAGGTTGTCCAATTTCTAAGTGTGTTTCAAATAACCTCCCACCCAGCAGGACCTGTCAAGGGAGGCATACTTACCTGTTCCCCTACACTCAGTTCCGGGTCTGTGGGTCCACTGCTGTCTTCCAGGTGCTTCAATCCTCTCATGTTAATCTCAAACATAGAAAGGGATCATATGTGCTGCTGCAGCCAATGACTGCAGTCATATGACACTTGGGGGCACCTGAACACCATTCGGAAGTTTACATGCAGGCACCAAAATGCAGTGAATACCAGAGGTGTCACTAGGTCAAAACAGTATTCACCACTGACTATTATACTATATAGCCATTCTCAGGATACAGTTGAATTACTGCCAATAACTATCTCATAGTCTTCAGGTGGCATTGCACTTCTGCACCAAAACACAGGAGACTCACTGATTACATCATGATGAACCTAGAAGCCAACTTAGGCCACAGGTAGGAAAATATATGTGGCCTGTATTGCAGACAGCTGTAGGGAGTCAGGTGAGTTTTTTGGGGGGAAGATGGGGACACTATGTATAGGGGCATTATAACTATGGGAGGACGCTAAAGAGTGACATTATAGCATTTGGGAGCACTACAAACGGGCATTATACTGCATTATATATATTGATGGAAATACAAATGAGTATTATACCTACTAGGAAATCTATAGGGGGCATTGCATCTACTGGGGCACTATAGGGGGCATTATGCTTATTTGGGATACTACAGGAGCCATTATAACTACTGGGGTGCTACAGGGGGCATTATATTTACTGGAGGCACTGTAGGGAGCGTTATGCTAACTATGTGCATTATATCTACTGGGGGTACTATAGGGGGAATTATAACTACTGGTGCACCATAGGGGACATTATATAATACCTATTGGGGACACTATGGGGGCATTATAGCTAATTCTGGGTCCTAGAGAGGTGAAGTATACATGCTGGGGGTATAACAGGGGACATTACAACTACTAGGTACATTACAGAGGGCCATTATAATTATTAGGGGCACTATAGGGGCATTATATCTAGTGGGGGTACAAGAGGTGGGACTATAACTACTGGAGAGCTACAGTGGCCACTCTAGTTACTGATGTGCTACAGGGGGTATTACAACTCTAGCCTGGTAAAGTGTCCCATATAGTTACAGTAAATTGAACTACCATGTCAAAAATTGTACAAAGTATAACCTTCAACCACTAACATGCTAAGCAGAAGAACGGTGAAAAAATAGTTAGACAATACTACTTTGCTAATGGTCAAAAGTAGGGATGAGCGAACCGAACCGTAACGAACCAGATTCGTTACGAACTTTCCCAAAAGTTCGGTTCGTCACCGAACCGAATTTTGAGAAAGTTCGTAACGAATCTGGTTAAAATAACGGCGATTCAAAATATACGCATATTTGAGAATGTTCACTAATGTGTACACGCATTTTATGAATTCATACGCATTAGCGTACGCATTAGTGTACATTTTTAAGTAGCGTACCTTTGACAACGCTACACTGTATGTTTGTTACTTGAGTAGGAATGTTCGCAGACGCAGTGTATGAGTACGCTAATGCGTACATATTCAGTTAAGTAGCGTACCTTTGACAACGCTACACTGTATGTTCGTTACTTGAGTAGGAATGTTCGCAGACGCAGTGTATGCGTATGCTAATACGTACATATTCAGTTAAGTAGCATACCTTTGACAACGCTACACTGTATGTTCGTTACTTGAGTAGGAATGTTCACAGACGCAGTGTATGCGTACGCTAATGCGTACATATTCATTCAGTTAAGTAGCGTACCTTTGACAACATTACACTGTATGTTCGTTATTTGTGCGGGAATGTTCGCATTAGCGTACGCATTAGTGTAAATTCTCAAATATGCGTATATTTTGCGTCGCCGTTGTTGAAGTCACTTGAATTTTTTCCACTTTTTTCATTGTAATAGCAACTGCAAGTAAACGAAACTGTACCCTATCAGACTCCCATTATTGTAGCAGCAATTATTCAGCCGTTATAGCAAGGTTCGTTTTAGGTTCGGTTCGTACGAATCCGAACTTAATGAAAGTTCGCCGAAGCGAAGCGAACCGAACTTTTCAAAAGTTCACTCAACCCTAGTCAAAAGATAAAAGAAATGTTGACTGAAAATTATATTAGATTTGTATGTAAAAATTACAGTAAAGTAAGGATCAGTAGACAACCTTACATTCTTTACATACTGTAGATCCATGCTAGCTTCTTTCATTTATATTTATTAATATCAGTAAATAACCATAACAATTGTTGTATGCAACAGTTGTATCAACAACACAAAAATGTAACACAGATGTAACACACTTAACTTTTTGGCTACATATTTTAAGTTCAATGTGTTCTATGAGAAATATAACCTACGGTGCTAATACAATGCATTTTGCTAAATGAAAAAAACTCAGCACTGCTACAGAGATCAATAAAGAATGACAGAACCATTACTTGGGTACATTAAAGTCAAGGACCACTATCTATATTTTGAAGTCAACTAATCACCTGGGAATATACAGTAAGTTATAGAGAGCTCATATTGTTAACCATGGTAGGGCAACTGTGTTGATCCCAAGAACATCCATAAGCATTTGTTATTTTTTTTCTTGAAATTATCTAAACCTTTCTTGAAGTAATCAACTGTTTCTGGTGAAACCAGTTACTGAAATAGACTAGTCCACAGTTTTCCCAGTTAAGGACGTACATTGTAGAGGTTGCAATCAAATGGATTCACAGTTTTTTGGTCATTCAATTTTTAGATTTAAAAAGCAATGTATTGTGCATGTTATGGTGTTTTATATTAGAATAGTTTGTATCTTCAGCATGTTAAGGGTCTGGTTTACAACTATATTTATAGTTAGATCTCAATTTTGAAATTGGTAGTAATTGCATGACGAGTTCAGGATGAAAAATTGAGTGATTTTAGACTTATGTTGGAGCAGGCAATTAACTTAGTGTTATACAGTATTTTAGTAGTTAATAAATATCTCAATGAATCAAAAAGTTATTTAGGTTACTGATATGATACTTGCTGAGGATATAAATAGACTGGTTTGTTGATAACTGAACAGCATGTGAACATGTAAATCAAGATAATAAATCAACCTATAAAGCATAGAGTTATTGAGATATTCTGCCGCCTTAGAAATAATGCACATAAACCAGCATTTAGGATTTTGGGTTCCTTTAAGAATACTTTTTATATTTGTGCATTTATATTTTTTGGGAAAAAATATGCTTTAATGATCTTTTCCATGAAGCTACACCTTTGACCTAGATTAATAAAAATTGAAGCATTTTTATTAATACTACATTACCTCCTACTTAGTACAAAATTTATCCAAATTAAACTGACAGGTTGTTCAGAACTAAAGTCTTATCCAGGACTAGCAGCCTATGGGTGACATTTATTAAGTCCATGTCGGTCTTAAAGGGAATCTGTCACCCTGATTTTTGACTATTATCTACAGTGATACATGAGTAGTACTGCAGATAAGGAATCTAGACCACTATTTTTTATTTTCCGACTGCCCCCGTTCCCCCGCTGTCAGCGTTCAGAGCTGCAGTGAAATACACTGTCAGGACTAAGGTTGCACCAGGTATCGAACTTTCAATATTTATTCAATAATTTTTCACCTGGTTCGGTACGGTCGGGGATTTTAATTTTGTGAATACTAGGCTGTGCTACTGAACAGCTCGGTATACTCTCTTATAAGAAAACATAGTGCACGCTGGGCGTGGCGCACATCATGCTCTCCTCTTCGGCTGCACAGCGGAGAAGGAGGGATAGCTTCTCTCCTCACTGTGACATGGCCGGCCACTGCCACCAATGAAAACACTGAGTGGCCAATGGGGGAGCTTTAGAGAAGGAGGGGAGAGAGAAACTCACTCTATGCTCTGGGTTACAGGACCTTTGATGTCATCATGTGACCAGTAACATCCAGATGGTCTCATGGCAATGACCGACAAAGGTCCTTTATCCTTTAAAATAAAGAAGAAGTTCTGCCAAGACGTTTCCTGCAGTTTTATAGGTATTTACTTCATTATATATGCCTGTATTAATGAGAGGAGCATGGTCTTATTATATAAGTGCCTCCATGCCTCATATTAATATGAACAGTGACCTCATCATGTCCTCATATAATGAGTAACATGGGGTTAATGATCAGGTCACTTACTATTATGCCTCTTTCACACGTCAATGTTTGGTCAGTGATTTTTTTTAATCAGTGATTGTGAGCCAAAACCAGGATTGGAGCCTCCACAGACATAAGGTATAAGGGAAAAAATATCTATCTGTTCTGTGTTTAGAGCTGCACTTGGTTTAGGCTCAAAATCACTGATGGAAATCATTGACTGAACACTGACTGTGTGAATGAGGCATTATACCTTATCTCTGTGTAGCTTCTACTCCTGATTTTGACTCAAAATCACCTGATAAAAATCACTGATCAAAACACTGATGTGTGAATAAAGCCTTTATATGAAGTACATGCAGATTGAAAAATGAATAACGCCATGGGGGACATTTATCATTAATGACGTAATTTGCGCCAAAAAAATACTAACAAAATCTAATCAAAACTGGTGATTTGTTTCACCTCATATATCGAAAGATGCACACCACTTTAAAAATGTGACTTTTAAAAATATAAACTTGATTATCCGCCTATTTCTCTCGATTTGCAACATTTTAACGCCAATAGCACTGAAATGTGACTTTTTTAAACTGAAATGTGCATATCAGCCAACCCCCTGCCAGCCCACACTTGCAACTTTTCCAACATATTTGCGACTTTTGCAGCATATTTGCAACATTTTCACTGGTAAATTGCGACTTTTGTCTCAGACTGTGTTTTTGTTGAATGACAATTTACGGACAGAACCCTGTAATTGCCTCATGTTTTATTAATAAATGCCTCATGTTTTATTACTTACCGATCACTTGTTCCCACAACGGGTTGGTTTTTCTTTTTATAAATGCAACCTTTTAACAAAAAGTTGCATCTTTCTGCCATGAATGTGACTTTTTACGCAAACCTCCATCACATAAGCTGGCTTAATTGTCTGCAACAATTTGAGCCATTTCTGCCAATAAGAGGCTGAAAAATTAAACATACTATGCACCAATTTGATGGCCCCACCCACTTTGATATTTATAACTAACTAGCTGAAGGACCCGGCTTCATTTAATGTTTGTGTGAGTGTCGTTAAAAGATATCGAGAGTGACCTCTACAGTGCCCGCCCCTTGACAGAAACAACCACAGCGTCCTCCCCTTTAACGGTGACCTCCACAGCAGCTAGAGTGGCCACTGTCTTCACGCCAGAAAGCTGGACCTCACCGGCCATTCCCCCAAACATGAAGCAGCTTTCTCAGTCCCCATGAAGTCACACCACTAAACATGAGGCCACGCCCCCAGCTCCGTGAAGACACAGAGGAGAAACTGTCTGAGTGTGAGCTACTGAAAGGGTGGAACATCCCTGCGTCCGTCCAGGCACTGTGCTGGACTGAGAACAGGGAGCCAGAAAACTGGACTGTCCAGCCTAAAGCCGGACATCTGGCCACCCTAACAGCCTGCCCCTAGGGTGGCCAGAGTTCCGGTTTTAGGCTGGACAGTCTGGCTTTCAGACTCCCTGTCCACTGTCCGGCGCAGGGCCTGGACAGACACAGGGATGTCCACCCTTTCAGTAGCTCATGCTCAGACAGCTTCTCCTCCGTGTCTTCACGGAACCAGGGGCCATGGCCTTGTGTTTAGGGGTGTGGCTTCATGGGGACCGGTGGCATGGCTTCATGTTGGGGAGAGGCTGGAGCATGAGCTGCAGGAAGAAAGTCACCCTCCTCCCTCCCCGGCAGCTGACAGAAGTTGATTTTTACCTTCATTTTTTCAATCCCAGTCAGATGCAGAGTGGAAGGGGCGTGGCCTTACTGAGTCGTGGACGTGACTTAGTGGGAACTGGGTGTGGGGCTTTTAAGTCCTTCTTTTGAGAGTGGCCTGATTTACAGGTTGATGCCATAGTAATTTAGGAGGAAACACAGTGGATAGCAGTGGAAGAAAACATCTTTTATTACTACTAAACAGTAAATATGTGAAATTTACACTATATTAGGTAATGATTGATGATGAGCTAGTCTAAAACATAAGTTATGTTTATGGTATCCGGAATACTCCTTTAACAGTATCATCCACAGCGCTCTGCCCCTTTAAAGCAGACTTACAGCAGTGAACTGGCTGGGCTGTTATGGAAACCTGGTGTGTGTGGAGACTAACTGCCTGTGAGCTTCTATTGGCTGATAAGGGTCACCAGACCAGGCTTCTATTGGCTAATGCATTTTTTGGGAATATCTCAGGAACAGTATGTCCTGGAGAGCTGAGACCCATTCTAAAACCTTCCTGGACTCTTGATGTACCTGTGTGCCAAATTTCATGATTGTAGCTGCGACGGTGCGGATTCCTTTAGCGGACATACATACACACACACACATACATACACTCAGCTTTATATATTAGATTCCTGGCATGATGCATTCTTTATGGTGAAAATTCTGGAGAAAAAAGTTCATATACTGTATTTGGTGCAAGTCATTCTTTTTGGCGCATTTTACACCATAATTCTGGTGCAACATGCTTAGTAAATGTAACCCCATGTGCATCACATTAAAGGTGCATTCACGTGATCATAAAAACATGGATACGCAGAAAATACGAATGACATCCGTGTGAGGTCCGTGTTGCTTCGGTTTTTTTTGCAGACCCATTGTAACAATGACTATACTTGTCCGTGTAAATGGAAAGAAGAGGAGATGTTCTATCTTTTTTGCTGGGATGTGAAATGGACATATGGATGCACATTTTTTTTATCCTTTGTATGTCACATCATGACCTGTGATTTGAAGAGAGGATCTTTCCTCCTCTTCCTGCAGACACAGAGCTGACAGACTGGAGGAGTTCTGCAGAGAATTGCAAAAGAACAGGTGGGGGGGGGGATCCTGTGTATATTGGCCGTGTACAGCTGGGACTTGTAGTCCTACGCATACAACATACTGCTAAGTAACCCAGCAGTTAGACAGTTCACTCATGGCAGCACTTGTATTAACTCCCTTTGCAGAGCAGGGGGAGGGGCACAAATATTCATGAGGAAAACCTCAGAAATTGTTGTTATTGCAGGTAAACAAAGGCCAGAAGAGAACCAGGGAAGTAAGGAAATAGCATTTTTTTTGCCTAAAACTTGCTTAACTTACTTATATATTGCTGCCCATCAGATTTACAGTGCTATATTTTTTTTCATAACCCGGACAACCCCTTTAACCTCTGAATCTGTAGCTTTAGAAGGCTGTTGTGTGGTACAATTTTACAAAAATCTGGATATATCAGTTCAGTTGCATGCCCACAATCCAGAATTGCACTTTCCTCACATCCATGCTGGTTAATAATTATTTAATTATCAATTACTTTTGCCATTCATTTTTTAGAATACCTTGATACATTTGCATTCCACAGATGCCGAACTTATGGTAGTTACTCGGTTTCACTTTTTACCTTTCTTAACAACATCTTCTGTCCTCCAGTCCTGGGACACTGACACTGTTACAAGAGAGTCTGAGAAGATAAGATATAATGGTCTATCAATTACTGGCCTCAATTCCCTCATTACCCGTGGATGAATGCCTACTGGATCAGGGGCTTTATCAATATTTAATTTTCTCAGATGCAGCTTTATTTCTTATTTGGTGGATACATTTTTCCCTGATACCTAGCACTGGCAGCTCACTGGTGAACACAGATGAAAAGTATGAGTTTCATATCTTTGCTTTCCCGTTTTCCTCTACAATTACATACCCATGGTCATCTTTTAGAGGACTGATACTATGACATTTTTTATATATATGTTCTATAAAGTATTAAGACTCAGAACAGGATCTAGAAGATAAACCAGACATCCTAAACTGCTCCAGGTGTAGAGCTCTATTCATATTCTGGGAAAACAAATGTGATAAGGACATTCTGTATTTTATACCTGATTTATATCATTACCGACACTGAAATGCATTCCTTGTGTAACTCATTGCTCTAAACTCTGCTTTTTGATCTCAAGAGGTTTTTTTTTTTTTTTTTAAATTGTTCAGTTACTAGAAAGATATTACATGTTTTATCTCTCCGGCAGTCACAGAGAGAGCCGACACTGAGAACTGAGTATTTAACACTGTCTAAATTGATTTAGAAAAATGAACAGTGTAACCTAATGTGCAACTTAATGGAGCAAATCCACCATTTCAGTGTAGTCCCTTTGCATAGGGATATGCCATTGTGTACATAAATAATACATTGTATTAAAACATCCTCGCTCTGTTAGCAATACCTCCATCAAAGGAGACAGACGAAAAATGAGGACGTTCTGCTCAGGTGTCATAATATATGTCTAGGGAGTTGGAAAACACAGTATTTTCATTTTCAATCAGAAGTTTATGTTGTTATAGACATAACATTTTGTTTCACTTGAAAAGTTTCCTACAAAGACGACTTCTGATTTTCAAATGTCTTATTTAACCCCATTAGTTCTACCAAGTGATCTATATGTCTCCTGACATGTACTATAAGATAAATTATTTTAAGGAAAAAAGTTTCAGTAGGCTTTGGTACATTTAGTATGCCTTATATTTCATTATCAGTAACTCTAATGACCCATCATCAGGACATCATAAATGGCTTGGCCTATTACCTGCTAGACTGATTGTGTCTCACTTGACTTGGCTAAGTTAAAGAGGTTTTCTCATCTCACCATTACTAAGGCAAGATGAGACAGAGTCCCGACCACCAGTAGGGTGGGAAACAGAGAAAAGAGACGACACTCGCTGTTTCAGTAGCTTCCATTGGGAGCACAGAAAGATATGCTGTTTCCCTCCCTTATATCTGGGGATGAGCATTGTTTTCAAATATAGACTGACAACCATTTTATAATTATTTGTTAATGGCTGACAACCCAGTATTAGACATTATTCTTCTGCACCACCAGGTTCACAGACTATGTAACATAAATCCTACTGTATATGTTGGATATGGTGGACTTCTTAATTCGCTTGATACCTGAAGGTTTTATCTACATTTTTGTTGTGCAGGATCCATGTATTTTGCTGTACATAAGGCATAGTTTCCCTCTAGGTTGCCTTGTTTGATACATTTTATGTTGGATATTACAGTGAAGGTGTTTCACATTTCTAAGGGCATGTACTTTTCAAGCATGTCAAGTTTGATATAATCCCAATACTTTGCTACAGCGCCATTAATGAGGCTGATTCCTTGGAGACAATGCATAAGATATGATTCTTTTTAGGTAAGGTCTACTGACAGTAGTACATTTAAAAAAATTTCTTGCATTGTCATCTTGGAGTTACTATTCACACTTGGTTACAGAACACTGTTTCTACGGATCCTCTGATATTATCTATTCATTGACTGACATTTGACAGCTCTTTTAACCTAACCTTCTAAGATGACTGGCACAGCGCTTGATAGCTTATGCCAGTCTCAAACCAGCTATATCTGTATACCCTATTTAAAAGAAAGTTCCTATAGAGTTTGTATGACATCATAAAATCTTGTCTATAGCCTCATGTTTTTTTTTTTAGTGTCTCTGAGTCTTTTATATAAAAGTAAGGCTCTAAGATGCTTGTGTGGTTTTGATATATGCAAGAGTATACATATCAAAGATAGAACACAATTTATAACTCACTTTGAATTAATCTTACTTATCAAAACAAATCAAATATAAATTTCTTTGTACGTTTCCATAGCAATGCAAAAGAACACGTTCCCTTAATGTTGCAAAATTAAAGTTTAAATATACATTCTCTTCTCAAAAGCAGAGACAGAAAGAGACATCCATTTTGGGTTTACTTAGAACAGGTGTGTCATTTTCACCATATCTGAATGTGGCATAAAAATACATACAATATTTTTAAGACAATAAGAAGCGATATTTTTGCAAAAAAATGGGGGAAAGTGGCAGTGTGTTTTATAATCCGAATGCTAATGACCACTTTGATTATGGAAGCAGTCATCAGCATGCGGGAGGTGCAAAGAGGTGAGCGTAACAGTGCACTGGCCCCCGGTCTTCTTTCGGGCCCCGCTCTGTACTGTGTCCTGACAGCACACAGTGTCAAGATGTAGAACACATATGTGCACACTAGATCTAACGCTGTGCGCCATCAGGTCACAGTACACAGTGGGAACAAGAAGAAGCAGTGGAGTGGTGATTCCTGGATCTGCAGCAGCATCCGGAGCAAACGAGGTAAGTTTTCTTTTTTTTTGTAACATCTCATCTGAGGTCTGAAGGGGGCTGGGGGGGTCCTATCTGAAGCTGACTGGGGCTGGGGGGTCCGATCGGAGGCTGAAGAATGGGTCTGATCTGAGGATGATTGGGGGTCCAATCTTAGTCTTATGGGGGCTGGGGGGGTCCAATCTGAGGCTGATTGAGGCTTGGGGTCCAATCTGAAGCTGATTGGGTCTGATCTGAGACTGATTGGGGGTTTGATCTAAGTCTGCTGGGTGCTGGAGGGTCTGATAGGGGGCTGATCTAAGGCTAATGGAGACCGGGGGTCTGATGGAAGGCTGATCTCAGGCTGATGGAAGTTGGGGGTCTGATCTGTGGCTGATCTACCCCATAAGATGAACGCCTTTAAAAATAAATAAATAAATGAATACTGTGCCAAAATAGCCATTTTTGTTACCTTGCCTCACAAAAAGCAGAATAGTAAGTGATCAAAAAGTATTATGTACTCCAAAAACCTCGCCATACAATAAATAAGCCCCTACACAAGACGATCACAATACATTGTGTAATTTGTAAAAAAAAATCCATATTATGTATTGCTGTCTCTGTAATGATACAGATAAAAATCACACATGATCTACCCGGTCAGGTTAACGCCGCTGAAAAAATAAATAAAAAGTATGCCAATATAGCCATATTTTGTCACCTTGCCTCACAAAAAGCGTAATAGTGGGCCTTAAAAAAGTACTATGTAACGCATGGTACCAATAAAAACAACCTTGACTCGCAAAAAAATGACTCTGAGGAAATTGTAACACAAAAAAGGATTTTTTTTCAAAAATTATTTTATTGTGTACAATAGCAAAAAAAAGTTATATTAGGCATAGCTGCATCCAAAATGAACTGCTCTATAAAAATATCACATGATCTACCCCCTCAGGTGAATGCTGTTAAAAAAATAAGTAAATAAAAACAGTTCCAAAATAGCCATTTTTTTGTTTCCTTGCCTCACAAAAATAATATATTAATAAAGAGCGATGAAAAAGTATTAAGTACCCCAAAATGGTACCAATAAAAACGTCACATTGTCTTCCAAAGAAGAGTCCCTACACAAGAAAATCAGTTCAAAAATATGCCTCAGAAAATGGCGACACTAAAACAGGATTTTTTTTCAAAAATTGTTTATTGTGTAAAATTGCAAAAATTAGAAAATAGACATATTAGGTATTGCTGCATCCATAACAACCTGATCTATAAAAATATGACACAATATACCATGTCAGATGAACACTGTAAAAAAATAAATAATAATAATTTGTGCCAGAACAGCCATTTTTTGTTCTCTCTGCTCAGAAAAAGCATATTTAAAAAAATAGGCTTTCAAAAAATGGCGACACAGAAATGTTTTTGTTTTTTTTTACAAAAATGCTTTGTATAATATAAAATTGGTGCCTCTGTAATCATACTGAAAAGCAGAGTAAAGATAACATCATTTTTCCTGCACATTGGATGGCGTAAAAACAAAACCCAAAAAGCAATGGCAGAGTTACTGTCTTTATTGTGCTTTCAAAAAAGCTAAATAAAGTGCTCAAAAAGGTTGTGCCCGGGGGGCGGAGTCTAGCCGCAGAAGCAGATGGCTGTGTGAAGCTGTTGCTCCTCCGTTCCCGAGCATCAAAAGCCCTTTCAAAGTGGCACAGCACGACTCAAAATGGTGAAATATGGGAGAGATAGAGGAGCTGAGGACTCGGGACCGCTCAAACCCCCAAAAACACCGCAGGGGATGCAGAAATTCTTTAAAAAGAAGGACTTGCACCAGCATGGTGCGACTTCCAAGATGGCGGCGGACCTCGAGGCGGAGGACATGGCGCAGGAGGACTCAGAGCCCGAGAGTGCAACAGACGGAGAGCACCAGGAACGCGGTAATTGCATCTCAAAAGCCTTTTTTATGAAAGCCCTCTCACAAGCGGTCAAGCCAGTAATGGCAGAACTCGCTAACATAAAAACGGAACTTATGCAGATGGGCCATAGAGTGGAGACATTAGAGGAGAACGTGGCGGGAATATCCACTCACTCCCAGGCAATGGAGACTACCCTCGTGTCTCACTCAGAGGAGCTTAACAGAGCCTTTATTATGCTGGAGGACCAGGAGAATAGAAGTCGGAGAAAGAATCTCCGAATCAAGGGGCTCCCTGAGTCCTGGGCCGCAGAAGCCTTACCTCAAGTTGCTCAGGAAATCTTCTCAGACCTGGTGGGGGCGGACAGAGCGCGAGACATCATCATTGAGCGTATACATAGAGCCCTGCGCCCAGTCCCCAAGCCTGCGGAAAGACCACGAGATGTTATATGTGGCCTTCTTTCTTTTGTCGACACGGCGAGGATCCTCTCGGCGGCAAAAGAGCGGGAGAAAATCCACTACGCTGATGCAGAAATTGCTTTCTTCCAGGACATTGCCCCCTCAACCCTCGCTAAGAGAAGAATTTTAAGACCGCTGCTGGAGGCTCTCAGGGCGGCGAAATTACCGTACACCTGGCTCTACCCTTTTGGTCTTTCCATAAACAAGCAGGGTAGACGGATTACTATCCATACACCCGGAGACCTGGAAAAAGCATGGCCTATACTCGGTCTTGAGCCTCTAGCCATACAGTCATGGATGCCGGTGACTGTATCCGAGCGATTTCCAACAGTGCCTCGTCAGGAGCCATGGAGCAAGGTCGGAAGGGCCAAGGCGGCGAGGCCTCCCAGGGCGCAGGAGAAAATGGCGCCGAAGCCAGACTGAGAACAGGGCAGTGTTAATTTTGCTAGCTTTAGTATTCTATGCTTAGGTGGAGGAGAGCTAGAAGTTATGGGAGGGTGGACGGGCTGGGTGTCTGTTTACTAGATTGGTTGCCTTCACTTGCGGGATTCATTGTGGTTTAGAGTGGGGATGTGGACTTGCGGGTCTTTTCTCCCGCAGACAGCGGACACTCTAACAGTAATTATGCTGTATAACCGGAGTCATATTCTCTCGGGGATCTTGAGAAGTTGGGATCCCTATTCAGCCAGATAAAACCGCACTTCTCACCGTTACTATTATTGTTGTGTGATTCTAAGCTACAGTATAAGTCCTAGTTTTTATTTCGTCTTCATCCTGTCTTTACGTTCACTCCCTCTTTCCTGTCCTCCTCGGATTTCCTTCCTTTTTTATTAGGTCTCTTACTCAGGAGGCAGACATGATATCGGATTTCTAATTTGTTGACACTGGTATGTAACATATTTAGAAATATATACTTAATTTTTACGCTTTCTTTCCTTTATACATCCATCTTTCCTGTCCTTCTACTTCCTCTACTCTGCTTTTTACATGCGATCCTTGACCGGATTTCTTTTGAGTTAAATATGTAATGTTTGGTCATACCCACTTGGGGATTTACATAAGTTGATGCCATAAAGAGTTTGGCTTAAAAGGGAGGATGCTGTGGTGTCTCCACCCATGACTGTTTTTCAACTCCTATTACTCTACCTTTTATTAACTTTCTGATCATGCCTTCCTGTTCATCCCAGATTCTCACCTATAGTTAGGTTAAAGACTACTACATTTTCAGTTTATCCAGTTCGAGGGATTCATACTCCCTTAATCTGGGGCGGCCTTCGATGAGGGCTATCCAGAATATTGAATTTAGTGTTGTGCCCGGTTTATATTGCACTTTATAATCATAATTTTTTGGGCTGTGGTGCTGGGGAGCGGGGCTGGGATGCTGTTGTTATAGTTTCATTTTTACCCGAGTTCAGCGTTCCTCCCCCTCCGCACTATCACTTCACCTCTAGAGGTGTAATTGTTCTTTAATTTTGCAACCCACTCGGGATAAGACGGCCGTAGGCTGTTGTAGTGTTCTGATAGTCTCGGGCAGTATATAGCTGCCTGAATCTGTACAGGAACACGCCTATCTATTGCAGTACTTGTTAGACAGTTGCTTCACTTACAAGTACACGTGTTCAGTGTTACCCTACCCTCCTTCTGTGTCATAACCCTTGTTTTTCTTCCCTTTCCCCCTTTCCAAACCTTTAAGGGAGAAGCGTTAAATAAAACGTGCTTAACGGCTTCATGGCGGATATTATTGTCACTACATTTAATGTAAAGGGTTTAAACTCCCCTAATAAGAGAGGTAGATTGGCCTTAACCCTTCGCAAACTCAAATCCCAGATTATCTTCCTCCAAGAAACCCACTTCAAACACAACAAAATTCCAAAGCTCCCTAAACACCCATACAGTCAATGGTTTCATAGTTGTCATCCCTCCTCGGCCTCCAAAGGAGTTTCGATTGGGATTCACCATGCTCTTCCTTTTGTGTTACAGCAGCAACTATCAGATTCAGAAGGGAGAATGATTCTCTTAAAAGGTGAGATAGCCTCACGGAAATTCACCTTGGTGAATCTCTATGCACCGAATTCATCAACGATACCGTGGCTATTGAGGTCTCTGGATACCCTTAAGACATTTGCTGAAGGGACCATTATCCTGGGTGCTGACTTAAACATGGTTCTAGATCCGGTGGTCGACTCCTCAACGGGTAAGTCTCATATATCTCAATCACATATTAGCAAAATACATAGGAAGATGCAGGAACTAAAAATTGTAGACGTCTGGAGGTGTCTTAACCCCTCAGTTAAAGACTATTCTTTCTTTTCCACGCCACACAATTCATTCCAGAGACTGGATTACATCATGGCATCTTCCTCTTTTATCCAAGCTTTCCAGAGGGCATGGATGGGCTCATTCACCCTCTCAGATCACGCACCATGTAGTGTGTCACTTGGGATGCCCTCTCTTCCCCCCAGAGAATGGAACTGGAGACTGAATGAGTCTTTATTGTATTCCCCAGAGCACTGTGAGCAGATACGGGAGGCACTCTCTTCCTATTTCTCTCTGAATACTTCTACAGACTCCAGGTATCCGGTAATATGGGAGGCCCACAAGGCTTTTATTAGGGGCAACCTTATAGCTTTGGGTACTAAAGTCAAAAAGCAACAACAAGCGGAGGTAGATGGACTATTAACCAAAATAGCGACCCTAGAGAGAATGCACAAAAGATCGGCATGTTTACAGGTTAAACAGGAATTAACATCCCTCAGAAATTCACTGTCAGCTATTCTTTCTCAAAAGGTGACAAAAAATCTCCTATACTTTAGACATAAACTGTATGCACATGGCAATAAGGGCAGCAAAATGATGTCTTCCCTTCTAAAAAAGGCTAGGGGCTCAATGTACATTGCTAAAATTAGAACTGAGCAGGGCACGATCTCCTCAGATACGTCGGCAATAGCAAAGGCCTTCCAAAAATATTACTCGGGCCTCTATAATCTAACAAGCGGAGGAGTAGCGGGAGATGGTGCGAAACGGGATGGAGAGATCAGAGAGTTTCTGAATACTCTGGACTTGCCGTCTCTCTCACCTGCATTAAGTGATCATATAACTAGGGTGGTCACACAGGAGGAGGTGCGGTCGGTGCTCCTCAGCTTTGCACCAGGCAAGAGCCCTGGACCTGACGGTCTTCCTCTGTTTTACTATAAAAAATTCCAGGAGATTCTACTCCCTCACTTCACTGAGGTATGTAATTCTTTGATGAAAGGGGAGACATTTCCTAAACAGTCATTAGAGTCTTGTGTAGTCCTCATTCCAAAAGAGGGAAAGGACCCCCAGAGCTGTGGCAGTTACCGACCCATCTCCCTCCTTAACATTGATCTTAAAATATGGGCCAAAATATTGGCCTTGAGGCTAGCTGAACTATTGCCGACACTCATAGGACCTGAACAATCCGGATTTGTGAAGGGAAGAGAGGGCAGAGACAATGCCCACAGGGTGTTGCACGCTATACACGAAGCCAAACATAGGAAGACTCCCCTAATGCTTTTAGGGATCGACGCTGAAAAAGCGTTTGACCGGGTCAACTGGTCCTTTATGAGAGCTACATTGAACAAATTCCAAATACCGGAGATGTTCATAACTGCCATCTTTACCCTGTATACTCAGCCTTATGCCAGACTGAGAATTAATGGCACCATGTCCCCATCCTTCGATATATCGAATGGAACCAGACAGGGGTGCCCCCTCTCCCCGTCCCTCTTTATACTGGTGATAGAAACGCTCATACAGGCGGTGAAGCAAGACTCCTCGATTGAGGGTATTAAATACGGAGACAGGAACCTAAAATGTACAGCATTCGCTGATGACCTCCTCTTTATGGTCACAAATCCGGAGACGGGTTTACAGACCCTGTATCGTAGACTTCAAGAATATAGCTTACTCTCAGACTTTAAAGTGAATGAAACAAAATCAGAACTCCTTAATATCACCCTCCCGGGAGATGTGGCGAATCAAATAGAGAAATTGGTCCCCTTTCCTCTGGCCAAACACCCTATCACGTACCTAGGCATCAAGATACCGAGAAATCTGGATGATCTGTATTCAGTGAATTTTGTACCCCTGGTAGATCACATTAAAACCCTGCTCCATAAATATGACCTGCCCCAAATATCATGGATGGGACGCAAAAATGTCATAAAGGCATATGTCTTCCCTAAACTCCTATATACGCTCCAGATGATCCCCATAACTCTCCCAAAACAATTCTTCTCCGGTATACGTAGACTCTTTGTTAAGTACCTGTGGCAGGGGAGGAGACCTAGATTGTCCTACTCTTTGATTACTAGAAGCAAGATTGAGGGAGGACTGGGCTTTCCCGATCCCTTTAGATACTACCAGGCAATCCAGCTGAACAGAACTCTGGAATTTCTGGCCCCCAAGAGACAGTTGGATGTCAATAAACTAGCAGAACAGGTATCTAACCCTAACTCTAGGAATATAATGTGGCACCCAGCTAATCAACTAGGTAAAGTAGACCAAAAAGACCCCTTGATGAGAGGTTTATGGGAGACATGGACGCAGCTAAGGGAACGCTTGATACCTGGGATATCCCCATTGACCCCAGCAACGGAATTACCAACCTTAATGGGGACGCCACCGCATACCTTCCCGGAATTATGGGAGCACTTCCATGACTATACTATAGGGGACCTACTGAGAGACAACAGGGTTCCATCTCTGGATTCTCTTCCCTGTTCGGTGGGACTGTCCTCCCGTTCCTTCCTCTATCAATTCCATTTTCATAGAGTCTGCTCTGGTGTTCTGGGGAAACAGGACTTCACTAGACCTTTGTCTCCATTTGAGCATTGTATTCAGTCACCCCTTTTGAAAGATAAGAAAATCTCAAATATGTACAAGCTCCTAGGATCCCTTTCAGATACCTTTAAACCACAGTATCTCTTGGAGTGGGAGAGGGAGCTGGGTATTGCACTGACTCCTGAGGAGACAAAGAGGATCCTAACTAATGCTCATGGTTTCTCCACTTGTGTAAGGTTACAGGAGGGGCATTACAAGTTGCTAGCCAGATGGTACAAGACGCCGGAGTTCCTTTATGAAAGGGGAATTCTTCAATCCCCTAATTGTTGGAGATGTGGAGAGGAGACTGGTTCCCATTCTCATATATGGTGGAACTGTAGGAAAATTAAACCCTTCTGGGAATCTATAGAGACACTGATTAGAAAAATGGGTCAGGGAGATCTTGACATCACCGCGGACATGATCCTTCTAGCTAGACCATCTTCTTCCTACAGCCCTCACAAGAAAAACCTAGTAACACATCTCCTGGCCATTGCCAGATCACTGATCCCTCTGCACTGGATGAGTGTGGAGACTCCTACTATAGGTGAGTGGGCCCAGAAAGTAGACCAAATTTGCCGTTTTGAGGAGTTGACCAGCCGACTAAACAGAACGCATGCCGCATTTACCAAACTGTGGAGCCCCTGGAGGGATCTGGGAGACTCTCTTCTGAAACCTGTGCAATGATTTAGACATTTTTCTTTTTCTCTCTCTCTCTCTTTCTTATTTGTGATCTGACATGGTAGCCATTATTGTCACCCCCCCCCCTATCTCTTCCCTCCTTCCTCACAAGTCCCTCAACTCTTCAGTCTATGTTGTGTCCAATGTTTGTCCTAGAGTCCATGTTACGTCTTGTTCCCCGTGTTTAAGTCTTTAAAGAATGAACAGAGGATTTGTTCAATTGCAAAGTCTTTATTACACTACTGTATGCCCACATAATTACTGGTAACAAGCTGTCTATATCTGATGGAAATATGGTATTGCAGATCTGTTCCAATATGTTTCTGGAATCTCATGTGTATGTTCAAAATGATAAATAAAGAATTCTCAAAAAAAAAAAAAAAAAAGGTTGTGCCCCAAAATAGAACCAATAATGATGGCAGCTTGTCACACAAAAAATAAGCCCTCACAGAGCTCCATTGAGAGAAACTTAAAAAAACCTAAAGTTGTCAAAAAATGGCTGTACTGGTACCCACAGGCTGTTCAATAGGAAAATGCCATCCGTAAAGCAATTCATCAAAATCTGCACTGCCAAAGCCAAAAGGTGGTCTTTCCCTTCTGAATCATGCAACGTACCCAAACAGCAGTTTACGGCCACATTTATGGCATTTCAGCACTCAGTAAAACTCGCCTAATAATTTAAAGGGTGTGGTGTGTCTTAGATGGCACCCTCTAAGCACAGCATACTGGGCACGAAAATCCCATACAGTATGTGTAGAAAATATGTAATTTTCATTTTGTACAATTCCCTGCTAGCTAATTTCTGCAAAACACCTGTGGTTTCCAAATGTTTACTCAACTTCTTATAAATAACGAGGGGTGTAGTTTCTGATATAGGGTCACTTCTCTGGGGTCCATTTATTATTTCACCCCAGAACCTCTAAAATCGTCAGTACAAGCTGCGTAAATCACCACACTGGTCCTCAGATGCACATGGTGCCTTTAAACTCCTAAGTTGTATGTCCAGGCAAAAGATTAGGGCCACATATAGGGCTTGCATTTCACACTGTCATATGATGGCCATATTTTTCTCCTGTTACCCTTTGTAAAAATGAAAAATCTGGTGCAAAACCAAGATTTTACTAGAAAAAATATAATTTTTCATTTTCATGGCCAAAGGTTTCTACATTCTATGAAACACCTGTTAGATCAAAGTTCTCACTACACCCCTTGAAAAATTCCTTGGAGATGTAGTTTCTGAAATAGGGCCACTTTCTGGGGAGTTTTACTGTAGCGGTACCTCAGTCTCTCTCCATATGTGAGATGGTGCCTGAAAACCATTCCAAAAAAAACTGCCCTCCAAAAGCATAATGTGTTCTTTCCTTTATGAGTCCTGTGGCACACCCATACAGCAGTCTACAGCCATATATGGGATATTGCCGTATTCAGCAGAAATTGTGTAACAAAATGTAAGGGTCTTTTTTCTCATGTTGCCCCTTGTGAAAATGAAAAATCTTGGGCTAAAGCAACATTTTTATATTCACAGCCCAATGTTTTTTTTACATTTAAATGCATGTGGGGTCAAAGCACTCACTACAACCTTCAAAAAATTTCTTGAGGGTTGTAGTTTCCAAAATGAGGTCACATTTATGAAATGCCTGTGCAGTCACTACACTCCTCAATAAATTCCTTTACGGAGTATCCAGAATCATAAGGTATAAGGGGTTTCTACAGTAGGAATACCTTAGGTTTTTCTTCAAATTTGATCAATCCCTCCAACCACCATCATCCTCAGATCGGACCGCCATCAGACCTTGGATCAGGCATTACAAAAAAATTATGAACTTACCTTGTTTGCTGCAGACGGCTCTGCAGATCCAGAACACACGGCTCCATCTCTTCATTGGGGTCACACTGTGTACTGTGACCTGACATATCATCAGCTCATGGTGCTCAGAAGGACCCAGAAGAAGACCAAGGAAGGTGAGTACAGCCAATGCCATGCTGTCCTCACCATCCATTGCTTCCCACATGCTAATGATCGCTTCCATAATGGAAGCGGACATTAATAGAGACTACCAAAGATTTGAAAAATTTGATTTGACAACTTTGCTGAAGTTTGACAAGAATTTGGATTCATTACAAATTAATTTGTCACTATAAATCAAGTATACCCAGGCCAATCTGCCTAAAAGTAACAGTGGCCTATAATACTGACGCACAGTAACTCTACAGCTAACAGAATGGATTAACTATGCATGAACATTGGTGCACTTCACACTTATGTACACGGCGATAAATTAGGCCCGTCTATAACTATTGGCACAGTAACTTTACAACTAAAATAATGGATTAGCTATCACTCTAGGTGCCCTGCACAATTATGTACATGGCGATAAATTGTAGCAGAGTCTGTAGTTAAGCAGTCTCCTCTGCTCTCCGTCCACTCTCTGTGCCTTGCAGTCTACCTGCACTCTCCTTCTCCAATATTGTCCTGCAATCTCTGTTAACAGTTTGCAGCAACACTGTCCCTAGAGCATGAGAGTCGTGTCATGTCACTGTCTATGCTCAGCTCACATAAAAATGGTGGTAACCATGCAGGATCAGGGTTTTATAGAGCTCTGCCTAGCTATGACATCAAAGGGGGATGGCTAACTGCGGATTGGCTGGCTGCACTGCATAATGGGTGATCTTGCATTCCCAGGCTTGCCTCCTCTACACTTTCAGTTTGTAACATGAGCTGCCGCCATTTTAGGAAAACTGGTAACCACGAATTGCAAGGAGATTAGGATTTGTTTACAGTCAAAGTTTTCCTAAACTTCAGATGGAATTCTGCTTCAGATGCTTCGCTCAACACTAGTCATTAGCATTTGGACTATAAGATGCACTGCCACTTTTCCCCCATTTTAGGGAGGAAAAAAGCGCTTCAGTAATTTTTTTTCACACAGATTAATCTAATAAATTCTTCAAGTTATTATGGTTGTGTGGCTACCTAATATGTGTATTTTTAATGTATTTATAACAAAATGTATTCTACACTAAATAATTGTGTAATAATTTTTTATGGGGTGGAATTTTTTACTTTTTAACTTTTTATTACATTATTTATAACATTTTTTAAAATCCTATTACTCCTGTATAATAATACATTATGTTCTGTGTCATTATGTTACCGGCTGCTGTTAGGGAAACCCTGTTGTACCCTAACAGCATGCTTACTGAGAAGACAACCCTTATACAGTAGGTCCTTAGGGCTGTCTGTAGATCGTTCCCCCAATCTCTAATCAGGTCCCTGGGAAACCCAATGACCTGATTGCAGAAGGGAGTGCCTTTTGGTCCTGCCACAGTATGGACCACGGCATGATTAAAGGATTAACAACTGGGATTGCAGCGTCCTGTGACCCCCTAGCTGTGAAGCAGAGCCTGCACTAAGAATCAAGGCTGTTACTTACAGCTAGTTCTTAGCACTGGAGCATTTTGACAGCCTTTAACCCCCTCAGCAGCAGGGACACCAAAAGATGTTCATGCAGACTAAGCACCTGCACCTCCTGCTGTCAAAAGACAGTGAGCTGGCCAAAGGGGAGCAATGGTGGTGCAATCTCAGAGGATATGTTTGAGAGTACCTATTTGGCTGCAGTTCCTCCAGCAATATTGTCAGCACAGTGTGAACATGAGATGTAGGCGATCAGGTCTGAGATATCATCTGTGGTGAGTTCTCAATATTGGAAGTCCATCACTCTTCCGCATATTGATGGAGTTATTCGAATACTCAACGCAAACTGCTACTATGAAAAAATCCTTGCCATCCAGAACAACAGACAGACTGCATACCAGAGATCCTGGCATATTTGGAGTAAAAGCAAATATTTTCTTGAATAATATCTGTTGGCTAGATGCTCACACAACAATAAAGACCACTTAGAATCTCTTCTATGTCATACACAACCTCTTGTTGGTACTTACTTTCCTCTGTTTGGTTTACCCTTCCACACAGTCCCAGAGCCAGATACATTGTTTGTTGAGGATAGGGCCAATTATCAGAAAGAACATCAAGACCATTCATGTGGTTGCTCAGTTCCAGCCTATATGTCATTGACTCAAAATGAATAAAAGTCATCCCTTTCTTGTCTTGAATTGGTCATCCTCATGGATACTAAGTCATTTGCAGGATTTACTGTTATTAATCTGACTTCTAGTATTGTATGTAATATCCATGACTGTGCATATACTTTGTATTATTGTGTTCCATTTCTATTTGACTGAACTTTAAAATTCAATAAAATAATTTGTATCGCAAAAGACAAAAGGCTGTCGTTAAAGCGTTTGCATGAAACCTATGCAGCCATTGACTGGTTTCAGAGGTCACGTGTGTGAGAATGGTAAATCAGTGTTGAGCCTTGCTGGAACAGAGGAGATTTCAAAAATGAATTAGGTTTTTCCTTACCTTATTACACACTCCTGCTGGCCATTCCTTTTTTAAATCAACACAGACCAGAAGCCTAACTGATTTACATTTAAAGAAAGCTATCAAGTCCTGTTATAAAACAAAAAAAATCTTAGGACTCATATTGCCTTTTATTGTCCATGTATTTGATAAGATATACAAGCCATTACTTGTGTACTTATTTGACTGTGATGACTTGTGGAGTGGTATGGAAAGGATCTCTTCTAGCTTTTTATTTTCTTATTTGTCATACATTAATTGTTGACCAAGGACTTGGTCCATGACTTATTGACATTATATATTACACCATAATGTATTTGTATATGCTCAGGCAATCCTGAGATTCATTGAGTCCTACAATCATTACTGCCTAAGCCGTCCCTCTGCAATATTTCCTATATAATAACTGTCATCCTCTAGGAAGATTTATTACAGGCTATAACATCATGTTTCCCCTCCACCTCTAATCTTCCTTATCTAATCTGCAAGAGCTGAGTATCATAAGTATGTAACTATGTCTATGTAGCAGAACTGTGAAGACCGTAATAGGAATTTTTGCAGATTTGGGAATATTATATCTTTGTCACAACTAGGTAAGATACTAATATAGTATTGTTTTCACATTGTGTTTTATCACATTGTGTCTTCCCAATAGTCAGCGCCAGGATATGCAGTACAGGAATGTTCCCTTACAGTGTTTTAGTTTGAGGGTATGACAGTCATACTTAATCATTCATATTCTGTACTACAACTATAGCAGCCCTAGATTTATTGTCAGCAGAATGCAAACATGCTGCTAAACTGGAAGCTCAGCTGAAATTACCTTGTATCCCTCGCTGGCAGGAAACATTTACAAAGAAATTTCAGTAGATTGAAATGAGCCTCTGAGAAGCCTACAGAAGTCCCAGCACATAACCACCAGTGGCCAGATATTGATCATTTGGTTGAAAAGCGTTAGCGTTCCAAGTAATGTAGTTGTAAGACTGCTTTACAAAATAGAAGTCATTGTGAAAAAATAAATAAATAAATAAATAAAAAAGATTGGTACAGAAGCCAACTCAGTGACCATCCTGGACATTCTCCAGTCCAGTTACAGACCTCACAGATACCTGCTGGCCACTGCATCACATTTCTGAGCCAGGATCACATTAAACTATAGGATTTCTGTAGTGCATCAGCTACATCTGTAATAGTGGGAAGGAAGCACTTGTAAATTCTCTGTGGAGTTACAGTAGCTGAAGCATTTAATTAAAAGAGAGGCGGCTGGATTAATAGAAAGCTGGGGATTGGATACTTTAATTAAATCCAGGGTTGTATGCAGGCTTTATTCGTGATGTTTCATTATTATCTTAGGGATGAGTATAACAGTATAACCTATACAGTATCTGCACCAGCTTGATTTAAGTGTCTCTATACAGCAACTACTCAGTACGCAGTATGAAGATATTTCCATCTTTCTCTGTTCAACCGAGGAACATTATGAACATACCTGACAGAGAAGCAGATTTTCAGTATACCATGGAGAACGCTTCTGTTAACTGCTCAGTTTCCACCAAGCAAAGCATTATCTGACTAATCTAAATCAGTCGGATTGGTTGAGCTGGAAAAAAAAATATACAAGTGAAGCTGAAAAACAATTAGTGACAAATCTGCTTGTGTACACATCATTCAATGGATACCAAACTTATTAGGTTCAAATGCCGTTCAGGTGTCATCTGATTGTAGAAATGGCCCCCATCTCTCTCACTAACTACAGGACCGAGTACAGTACTGTATGTCAAATAGGGCTGCAGCTATCGACTATTTTTGTAATCGAGTATTCTGTCGATTAATCCAACGATTAATGGAGTACTTTAATAACAAAAAACTAATTAAAAGAACATTTTTCTTTAGAAAAACTTATCAGCCCCCTGTGCCATCAGATGCCTCCCCATACCACCAGCTGCCCCCTCAGTGCCACCAGCAGCCCCCCAGTGCCATCAGCTGCCCCCTCAGTGTCACCAGCTGCCCCCCCCCCAGTGCCATCAGCTGCTGCCTCAGTGCCATCAGCTGCCCCCTCAGTGCCACCATCTTCCCCCTCAGTGCCATCAGCTGCCCCCTCAATGCCAGCAGCTGCCCCCTCAGTGCCACCAGCTTCTCCCCCAGTGCCACCATCTTCAACCCCAGCGCCACCAGCTGTCCCCAAATGCCACCAGCTTATTCCCCAGTCCCACCAGGTGCCCCACAGTGCCATCAGGTGCCCCCCAGTGCCATCAGGTACCATTCAGCTTGCCCCGTAGTGCCCCCCAGTGCCACCAGCTTGCCCCCCAGTTCCTCCATCTCCCACTCCTAGCCATGTCCCCAGCGCCAGTAAAACAAAATACTTACCTCTCCAGTAGGGACGCCGCTCCACAACTCCTCGGTCTTCTTCTCCGCACACTGCACTGTCGTCCTGACATCACACAGCATCAGGACATAGTGCACGCATATGTGCACTATGTCTTGATGATATGTCAGGGCTGACAGTGCAGTGCGGTGCGGGACAGCAAGTGACAATGGAGCTGTGAGTAATAGCAAGCACTTCACTCCTGCTCCGTGGTAACATGACACAAACAAATCCTTTTTCGTGTCGAATTACTCAATTCAATCAAGTGATCATTTCAGCCCCGATGTCAAATATGACACATTTTCTGGGGCAGGAGAATACAGCTAGTTGCACCAAGATATAGAATATTCTAGTTTTTGGATGGATGTGACTAAGGTAATATTGACCTTATCCTTGATGTCCACTAGTCTAATGAGTCAGTTTTGGTCATTAGACCGCCAGTCAGGTGAAAGACATAGAAGACTGATAGCAGAAAAATACACCATTGTCTATGTAGTGTGTCCTTACATCATTTTCTTTTCTTTTTATTTTTATCTATTTTTATTTTTATCTCAGGCATGTTAAAAGGTTATTCCCCACCTCTGAGACCTGCATCTATACATAGAATGGAGTCCACAAAGTCCCAGAGGGCACACCGCACACACACGGCCGCCCTCCATTCATTCCTGTGGGTGCAACGAAGGTAGCTGAGCGGCACGCTCGCTATTTTTAGGAAGTCCCATTGAAATTAATGGAAGGTGCAGCCACCGCTCCTTTCACTTCTGTGGGTATGATGGAAACAGCCAAACCAGCTAGCAATATGCCCCCAATGTCTGAGATGGAAATAACCCTGTAACGCTGTGTATTTTACAACCATGCCCTAGTCTTTGAGCAAAATTTTTTGACATTGCTTTGATCTGCCCCCTACCCAATTGATTTTGGATTGTGTTCTCATGGTCTTGCATTTCAGATATAATAAAAGTGCAAAACTCAAATTCATGCAGACCCCAGATCAGCCCCCAAATTCATACAGATCCGAGATTGTACCCCAACGCAGATCCCGAAGTCTAATATACAACAGATTACCACCCCAATTCCTAAAGATCCCTGATTAGCCCCTCAATTCATAAAGATCCTAGATCACCTTCCAAATTCATGCAGACCTGAGATCAGCTCCCAAATTCATACAGACACCAAATCAGCCCCCAAATTCACAGACCTCAAATCAGACCCCAAATTTTTAATTTATCTTAAGTTATATCCCAAATCAGCCCCCAAATTCATACAGATCCCAGATCAGCCCCAAAATTCATACAGACCATATAACGTATCAGTCCCTGAATTCATACAACCACACACTAGTACTCAAATTCATACAGATTCCAAATCAGTCCCCAAATTCATACAGTTCCAAGATCAACCCCCAAATTAGCCCCCAAATTCACACAGACCTCAAATCAGACCCCAAATTCATACAGACTCCAGATCACCCTCCAAATTCATAAAGACTTAAAATCAAGCTCCTATTCATACAGAACCCAGATCAGCCTCAAAATTTATACAGACCTCGGTGGTGGTTGGCCTGTGGGAACGGGACCTGGGCAGAAGTCTTTCACCTATTGAGATAAGCAAATTTTTATAGCCCCTCACAAACTATCAAGATGTGTCTGTATTCAGGAGATTGGTTATAAGGTGTTGTCTAGGTCAGTGATTTTCAACCAGTGTGCCTCCAGCTGTTGCAAAACTACAACTCCCATCATGCCCAGGCAGCCTACAGCTATCAGCCTACAGAAGGGCATGGTGGGAGTTGTAGTTTTGCAACAGCTGGAGGCACACTGGTTGAAAATCACTGGTCTAGGTGGTATAAGACCCCAGAAAAAATAGCTAATTTTCAAGAGGACCTTCTTCCACATTTGGTAGACATGGAAACAAAAACGAGAATGGTGGAAAGCTATCTTCACTGAAAGCAACAAAATATGTGGTACATCATACTCTTGCTCACCCAATATGGCCCTACTAAGCCTTGGTCTCCCAGTGAGACAGAATCACAAGGGAGCTCTTTTTTCTCTTTTAATTACATCAGCCCGCTTGTTGATCCTTTTATATTGCCGATCAGAGGAAATCCCAGTTATTGACCACTGGATTGGCAAGGTTGATCAAATATATCGTTTTGAGAAGTTGTCCCATTGGGAACTCCGCACTAGACACATCTTCTCCTCTATCTGGAGACCATGGCAGAAGTACATACATTTTATGGTGAAGGCCTTAATCTCAATCCCCCTCCCACCTTACCTACTTTACTACCTTAGTAGTTAATTAGTTATTCAGTGCTCATAGATCCTGTACAGTGTTGACTCCTTTGTCTACTATCTCTCACACTAACAACTAGGTTTATGGTTCTCAGTAATTATTGTATTTTGACTTCATATTTGTTCTTCTAATTAATATGTTGTTATTGTATATCTTACAGGCCTGCGTACCGAAATGTTTGCTATCTGCAATTTAATATTCCGGTTTATATAATTTTCTTTATTTGAAAAATAAAAATATAAATTTAAAAAAAAAATAAAAAAATATATACAGACCTCAGATCAGCCCTAAATTCATATAGACCCCAGATTCATACACACTGAAGATCATAACCTAAATGCATACAGACCCCAGCCGCCCCATGAAAGCCCACCCCTTAAATGCAAACCTCAGAACAGGCAACAAAAATACTTCACCTCATTCCCCTTCGGGCACCACTTCCTCCACTACTTTCGGTCCAGTGCATTCTTGCTGCAGCACGGTTGTATACCCTGATGGTGTTCAGTGTCAGAAGCCAGGGCATGCTAATCACTGCCTCAGTCTTCCATACTAATGAGCAGTTCTATCACAGATGGACCAATGGAAGAACTCATTAGATAGTTACAAATCAAGTTTGTTTTATTTTTATAACATAAAAATGTGCCCCTTCTTATCCCTAGGCAGTCACCTACATTTGGCTACCCCTCGTCCCAACTTTGTCTGTGTGACAAATACAGTACCATGCAACACTTAGGCCTTGTTCACACATCAGTTATCTGATCAATTATTTCCATCAGCTATTGTGAGCCAAAACTAGGAGTGGAGGCTAAACAGAGATAAGGTATAATGAAAAGATCTGCACTAGGGATGAGCGAACTTTTGAAAAGTTCGGTTCGCTTCGCTTCGGCGAACTTTCGTGAAGTTCGGATTCGTACGAACCGAACCTAAAACGAACCTTGCTATAACGGCTGAATAATTGCTGCTACAATAATGGGAGTCTGATAGGGTATAGTTTCGTTTACTTGCAGTTGCTATTACAATGAAAAAAGTGGAAAAAAATCCAAGTGACTTCAACAACGGCGACGCAAAATATACGCAGATTTGAGAATTTACACTAATGCGTACGCTAATGCGAACATTCCTACTCAAGTAACGAACATACAGTGTAGCGTTGTCAAAGGTACGCTACTTAACTGAATATGTACACATTAGCGTACGCATACACTGCGTCTGAGAACATTCCTACTCAAGTATCGAACATAGAGTGTAGCGTTCTCAAAGGTACACTACTTAACTGAATATGTACGCATTAGCGTACTCATACACTGCGTCTGCGAACATTCCTACTCAAGTAACGAACATAAAGTCTAGCGTTGTCAGAGGTACGCTACTTAACTGAATATGTACGCATTAGCGTACATTCTCAATAAATATGCGTATATTTTGCGTCGCCGTTATTTTAACCAGATTCGTTACGAACTTTCTCAAAATTCGGTTCGGTGACGAACCGAACTTTTGGGAAAGTTCGTAACAAATCTGGTTCGTTACGGTTCAGTTCGCTCATCCCTAATCTGCACCTATTCTGTGCTTTTGACTTACACCTGCTTTTGGCTCACAATAATGGATGGAAATAACTGATCAACTAACTGATGTGTGAACAAGGATTTATACATACAGGTACCTCACAACTAGGTACTGTATTCTTTTCTTTATGTTTTCATATGGTCCTAATGTTTGACGTTAGTTATGGTTCAGTCTGCGTTGGGGTAATTTGCATAAAATTTATCAAATGTCACACACTGTTAAATTTTGCACATCACTTTTGTTCAGAAATGCTACTAAAAATTTGAGACTTTTTTGTCACATGAAAATAATTAACATAGATAACCACAACCACTTTCCCACTGTCACAGGGAGCCGGTGGTGTGCTTCCTCCGTGCAGCGCCGCTGGACTCCCACTGTTGTTCAGGAGCGAGGACGACATGTGCGACCTCGTCTCCATGACAACAGGGGCGGGGAGGACCGGGGCGCGTTCAGTCTCTGCGCGGCCGGCATCCTCCCCATCTCTTTGACGACAGGCAGGAGGAGCTTCAGCTATGAATATGTGTGGTATAGGTCACGTGACGCTGGCCACGTCACGTGATCTACCTCTGAGTACTGGCAAGGAAGCCAGCACTTCCTGTTTCACTTTTGGAGTTAGGTCATGTGACGCCGCCTCATCACATGACCTAATTGAAGCCCTATTTAAACAGGCAGCCTGCCAGCCACAGGTTGCCTGAAATTGGTCTATACCTCCAGTGCTAGTGCTTGCTAATACTCATTGTGACTACTGTGTTTTGGACTTCGGCTGTGTATTTTTGACCTTGCTTTTGCTCTCTCCCCTGGTTTTGACGTGACTTCCTGGTTCGACTTTTGGCTTGCTGATCCTCCGATATTGTGTTCTGTCTTTGTTTGTTGTATTTTCCTCTTGTTCCCCTTCCCTTTACGCCCCAGCACTTATTGAGGCTAGGGATTATCGCCCAGTTATGCACCGTTACATAGGACTGGCCGTGTAAGTAGGCAGGGACAGAGGTTGGGGCTCAAGTTAGGGCTCACTACTCCCCGTATCATGACACCCACCAATTTTAAATGGTGTAAAAATTAAAAAAAAAACCTCATTTTTGTGTAAGCAAGACCATACATTCGCAAGAGCCCTATTTTATTACTTTTTAAAGCCATACTGCAATTCTTGAGTGCATTCTTGAGAGTACATTATAAAAGCAGATACAAAATTAATTTTTTCAAGCTATTTTTCCTATTGATTTTCTTATCAATATGCTAGAGGAGAAAAGGTACCATGTGGAAGTTTTTCACTAATCCCTATACTCCATTGACTTCTATGGAGGAAAAAAATCAGCATCCATATAACAACCATGGATCCATTTTTATTTCTAGATGGTAGAGTAAAGACTACAAATAAAACATGGTGTTACATAGTTGTCCTCCATAAGATAACATGGGATTTCCTCCATGCAAAGCTGTTATGACTCCATATTAAATGTGTGTGTGTGCCCTTCGGATAGGAGGTTTGCGGTATAAAAAGAGAAATGCGCTCGGCTCTTGAGTAGGCACCATGTTTAAAACTGACTTCTACTATACATATAAGCAAGTGTCAAGAATAACTTAAAGGGGTTCTCCAAATTTAACTTGGAGAACCCCTTTAAGGAAATGAAAAAAACAAAAACTATGCCGGATGGGTACTTATTAAATGGAATGTTACCAATTAAAACCAAATATTAATTTTATTTCCATTGTAATCCTACCTGTTATGATAATGAGATGACTTCTAAGAGGTGATCTGTACAGAACAGAAAGTGTCAGTCTATTATAAGAGAGAGGAAACTGGATTTTCTTTATATAGTGACTTGTAAATTATAAATCACCAAAAACTCTAGCAGGTAATATTCTGATGATACTTTCCTTTTAAGCAGTGACTCTGTAGCTCTACAGTGTACACCACCTTGCAGTTTTCCAGATGGGTTTTGTAATAGACAACTAATATATGTTCACTTCTATACATACACACATAAAGTTGCAATGTCTTTTCATTTTCCAGATGAAAAATGATAGTTAAACATTTGCATGAGCTGTATGAGTAGAGAAAATGATTTGCCGTATGCACAAGATCATTGCTTTTGTTCAACATTTGTTATCACAAAGCGGAATTAAATGCTTGATATTGAGTCATACACAGAAAACATCAATAAAATGTGTGAAGCAGCAATCAGAACAAATGAATACAGCATTTCAAATATCTCATCCTTTGTACTAGTACGTAAACACCGATGTGATCAGCAGAAACTCATTAGCATAGTAAATAGATATTTTGTAATCACCTCTAGCTACAGTGAAAGCAGCCACGCACTTTGTTTGCTTGCCTGGCTTGGCTTGCAGTATATGCTTTGGCTAGGATTTCCCATTGTGGCAGAGAAATAACATTTTATGTCACAAAAAGCATTGCACAATAGATACACATATACTATAAAAAGAAGTGAAGAAAGCATTCATCCTTGCTATATCATGGAGGATTTTGTGGATGGAAAATTTATACTGAACTATGTAGAAGGTGTGTGCATATATAAATGTGACTGGCTTTAAACATTGTCAAACGTATCTTGTGTCACTCATGTCATGAGTAATGGAAAAAATGGAAATCAGACATCATATAGTACATGACAACCTATTTCCAACAAATCTAGAACCAGCCCTGTACCTCTCATGGATCCAGAGATCTCCCCATTCATTGGTCTGCTAGATTTAGGCATGGCCATGCTCACCATATCACAGCTAGGGAGGTGTGCCAATGCTCTGCCTATCACAGCTCAAGGGGCATGTCCATGCTCTCCCTATCACAGCTCAGTAGGCCTGGTCCATGCTCTCCCTATCACAGCTCAGGAGGCGTGTCAATGCTCTCCCTATCACAGCTCACGGGGCATGTCCATGCTCTCCCTATCACAGCTCAGGAGGAGTGTCTCCGCTTTCACTATCACAGTTCAGGAGGCGTGTCTTAGCTCTCCCTATCACAGCTCAGGAGGCGTGTCTCCGCTTTCATTATCACAGCTCAGGAGGCGTGTCTCAGCTCTCCCTATCACAGCTCAGGAGGCGTGCCTCTGCTCTCCCTATCACAGCTCAGAAGGTGTGTCCATGCTCTCCCTATCACAGCTTAGGAGGCGTGTCCATGCTCACCCTATCACAGCTCAGGAGGCAGTTGAAAGATGAAACTGAGCAAAGAAATGAGAAATTAAGTGGCACTATATAGTTACATTTCATTGAGTAACTCAGTGGTTATACAAAATTTTTAATTACATGCAATTACAAAAGTATTCAGATTCAGGTGCTGGTTTGAAAACTGTGGAATATTTTTTTGTGGGGAAATGCCTTTAAGGAGTTTTCTAAGACTTAAATATTGATAACCTGTCCTCAGCATAGGTCATCAATATTTGATCTTTAGAAGTCCACCAGACAGTTGAATGAAGGCTCACTTATTACAGAGATCTGAAGACTTGTATATTTTTATTCCATAAATATTTCCATATACTAAAGGCTCATGGGTCCTGGTGCAAGAGTTCACCTTGGGCCCCTTCCCTCAGTGTTTGATGGCAAGTAGCAGGGAAGCACATAGCCTTCCTTCTGCCTCAGGTAAAATTTGAAATGACGCCTCTTCCCCCCATGCCAAATTCCTGACCTAACCTCCTCCCTTTAGCCAGAGGTGTAACTTGAAGATTCTGGGCTCCAGTGGAAAATCTATGTCAGAGTTCTCCCAGCATGCACTTTCTATAATACGGGTTTCTCCTTATATGGCACAAGGGTCTTTGGGTCCCCTCAGTCTTCTGGGCCCAGTAGCGACTGCTACCTCTGCATCCCGTATAACTATGCCCTGTACATATAGTTAAAGATTGTATTCATCATGTGATCTGTCGAAATTTTCATACGATCTGTAGTTATATCTGAATTATAACAACTAGAGATCAGCGAAGAAAAGTTTGGTTCAGACTCAAATCTGTTCAGGCTGAGCAGTTGTTACAATTATCCTGTAAGTTGGGATATAACATCCTTTAGCCTTCTAGGCTAAATTCTTCAGTACACTTGTTGGGGGAGATTTATGAAACTGGTGTAAAGTAGAACTGGCTTAGTTGCTAATAGAAACCAATCAGATTCCACCTTTCATTTTCCAAAGGAGCTCTGAGTAATGAAAGGAGGAATCTCTCCCGTTATCTCTTTTCATTTATTTTTTATGCATTTTTTTCCTCCCCAAGCTCTGGAAAGTAATAACAGCATTTTACGGTGTTAACATACAGCATGTTTGAAAAACACATTTTTCAGTTTCTAAAATGGGCTCATTTATGGGTGGTTTCTGTGAGAGATAAGTTTTTATATATATTGTGTAAAACCTGGTATCATTGTGAAAGCAGTATGGCGCGCATACTAATTCTTCCAATCGATTTGGCACCACACAAAGAAGAAGAGTATCGCGAGAATTGCGATGACAGTTAATGGCGCCCAACGTGGGGCAGATCAGCTTGAATATCATCAATTCAACCGTTAAAGAAGGACTTGAGCAAAACCATCAGACGAGGTCACACGCTGCAGCAAGGTAAGAAAGTTTTATTTCTTACATACAGCTCCTCTGAGTTTTTGCACAAGCGTATTCTCAGTGTTGGATTAGGTGGTATTCAGTGGGTTCAAATTACAGCTGATCTGTCCTTTGGAACGAAAGAACCCTATGAATTCCTTCTTTGTGTGGCTATCCCTTTAATTTCTGACGTACTGGGCAGAGCGGAAGCTTTAGTCAGCTGGTAGTTATATTCTGTGACGTAGAGTTGGAACCCAGCCAACGCCCTGACGAGGGTGTTGGAGGATTTTCCTGAGTTGTGACCAGGGGTCCTCATGATAGGAATATGGGATTAACACCATTTGCATTAATATCTGGCGTAAATGGAAGTTATTAAGACTCCGTGTCCCCATAGAAGTAGGATTAATACTAATTTCATATTTAAGAAGAAATTAGAAGTTATTAAGACTGTGTGTCCCTACGAAGAGTTAGAGAGATCGTATCCCCTTATCGGAAGAGCCTAGATTATGTAGTTTTGAGGTTCCCTCAACTGGATGAATTTTTATTTTTATTTTCGCTTATTTTATTTTGTGTATCCCTGGTTGAGAAGAGTCTAGGTTAGTTAGTTTTGCGGTTTCCCGATTTGGAAGAATATTAATAAGATATTAATATTAAGTAAGAAATGGGTAATTCAAATGTCACTGGATATAAAGAGGAGATTTTAACAGCGGCTCAGTTAATGTTAGAAAGAGAGGAAAAAGTTTCAGTAAGGAAATTGAAGACGTGTTCATTAGGGATGCCATCAGGAGGTAGAAATAAATGAAGGATTGTGGAAAGTGAATTGAAGGAAAAGAGAAGTTGGTTGGAAGGAGAAATATAGGCTGGTGCACGTTGAAATATGGTTTATGGAAGTGACTGATAGAAAGTGAAGTAGGTTGAGAAAAATGGACAATATTTCTATTTCAAGATGGAGGATTTTGAATCCTGAGAGAACAAAGAAAGAAAAAAAAAACATGCGGCACCCATCCCCCTACATCTTCCTCAGTTTCAGTTACAACCCCCTTTGTGTCTTCTGTACCTTGTAGTTCTATAAGAACATCCTGTGTCTTCAACCCCCCTCCTTTGGAATGTGCAGCTCATAGTGTCTTCTGCTCCTTCCTCACATCCCCCTCTAGTGCTCATGGAGATAACCCCCCCAGGAATTCAATCCCTTCCATATGGGAGGGGGAGGGTGGGGGCTGATAATGCATCTGCAGACACAAAAATTTAGTAACACATGTACTATCTGTAAACTGTCTGCTAATAACTTATCTAAATTGAATATCCCACTAGTTAAAAATTTGGAAAATTTGATTACAGTGATTGTAGCTATGATGCCAATTAAAAGTGTCCTTGGTCCCTAGTGAAATGTTTGTTGTGATCAGTAGAATTCCCAATCAGAGGACTTACCTATGCTGTTCTGTAGGGAGTTAGCTAAAATATGGAAAGCTTTCTCATGATGTTGGTGAGATTTGGAAGGTTTAGTCCAAGGTAAAGCTGGTGGATTCTCTCTCAAGTGATAGCTTCAACAGTGGGATCTCACTTAGTCTGAGAGGAAGCATCTAGGTGATCAATCAGTCACATTGTCTGATATGCATCAGGACAGAGCAGAGAGTGTGAAGAAAGTTTCCAATAGACTCCAGCAAAGATGAGTAGATTTGAGTTTTGAATAGACCTCAGACATGCATGAGAAAAGAAAATCTTAACTGCTGCCTTTGTGGATGGTCTTGAGAGGATCATCTGGGAAAGCTGGGTACTGGCTAGGCCTAAGTGAAGATCATTATGCCCCTCCATGTTGTTGCAAGTTCCATAAAGGAGGGTGCAAAAAGTTGAATTGAACAAAAGGCCTAAAGCGGGTGTGGCTTCCCATCAGTACTCCTCACAAAAAGGGGGAAGGAAGATTTTGTAGTTACCTGCCCATTTCCTCGCCCATGGGAGGAGATGAATGTTCAGCCCCTCAAATGCAACGCCCATAAGAAATAGGATATCCTGAGTCAAATGCTGTGTCCTATTAGCTATACAATCCTTAGCGACTGCCCCCATTGCCTCACAGCAAAAATGTTTCATAAACTCTTGTGGCTAAGGGTAGTATTACATGTGTAGGAGTAGATGGTAATGTAGTTCCTATTCCATCATCAAGGTGTAAACTTTGAATCTGACTACTCTGCTTCTTCTGGAGGGAGGGAGTAGTAGTATGAGTCCTTCCTGATTTTTTAAAAATTCACATGATTGTTTCCAATTAATAATCAAATATTGAGTTTCTTGCAGATGGATCAGTTTGGACAGGATAGGCTGTTCCTACCTAAATGTTGTCAAGTCAGAACCACTCCCTCCAGCAATGTCAGTGCAGGAGGCAGAGCTGAAGGCGCTCGCTGAGGTTTGTAAGATGGCTGAGGGTAAGACTGCTAACATTCAGGTATGCTTTCAGTATCACTCATTATTATGGTCTAATCTGGTGGAGCAGAGATTTTGTTTGATCCATGGGTAAGCCCATCAATAATGAATGCTGAGTGTATGAAAGATGTTTGATGCCCTGATGCTACCTGAGGAGGTAAAGGCTAAATTATTACCTGAAGCCTATAGTAAGTGGAAGTCTGTGTGATACAGGATGGTTTTGGGCCAGTAGACTTCCAAAAGGTTTGAGTCTTTTTACATACCGGCTACAGAGGCTGAAGAGAAAAACATCAAAGGAAAAATGTAGAAGTGATGACTGAGAATGGACTCTGGAAAGGTTGGTAAGAAATTCTTCCTTCAGAGGGCACTCTACCTAAAGAGGATGGATTTAGAACATGGGCAAATCAAGAGAGAGAGAAGGTGTGACTGGGTTTTGTGATGGATGGCTCCTGGGTTTAACAATTCTGCCGCTAGGTGAGTGCTGTAATAATGATGCGAGAACTATGGGAGTTCCAGGGAGGCATATGCTCAGGTCATCGCACCCATTTCAGAGACTGCGGATTGACTACATTCAGTTAACAAAGGTAGAACAATGTGAATATGTCCCTGTCTGAATTGTTCTCTTTCCAGGATATTTGGAGACCTGGTCTGTAGCAAAGGCTATAGCAAAAGATACTGACTGATGAAAGAATATCTACTCCTAGGGCTCTTCTTCATCTAACTGGAAGATAGTTCTGAGTCCTTAGGAAGTACTCTTTGAGAATGTCCCTAGGTTAGATCTCTATTTCCCCAATAGCTCCAGAAGCAGCATAGTAGTGTTTCAAAGTATGTTATATGTCTCACAAACAGACTGTCTAACGTGTATGTCCAAGTTTTAGTTTGTTTTCCAGATCCAGACTGCATAAGAGACAACTCAATCTTTACAACCAGGAGATTGGGTAGTGGTGAAAGGAGAGGTGTATGGAAAGTCCTAGAGTCACTGTTTGAGGATCTACATCAAGTCCTGTAAACCACCGAGACGGCTGTTCAATTGGAATGGATCCACGCGTAACATAGCAACCAAGTGCCAGGACTACAGGGGCCATAATGCTTTTATATGTCTTATTGTTTGGTTTATATGGTACAAGAGGGAAAAACTTAGAGCAAATTCCAATGGTATTTTATCAAGATGAGTCAGGAACTGCCAAGACTGACTTTTGCAGTGTAGTGGACAGATGACAGATAGGACACTTGGCTTTTGTCAGATAAGTACATCTGTGTGACAGGAACTGACCCAGTCTATGGTAATTATGCAGTGTTTAGAGATGATCATACCAACTGTGGACATTGGAGATAAGTAGGATGGAAAACTAGTCCAAAGTATTGGGAAGATAAATCAGTGGAAGCTGTGGATCTCCTAGAGTCAGTAAAGATGAGAATTTGTTACAAAGGATGACTATCCTGAAAGGAACATCACCAAACGATTTAAAACATAATGAGTGTAATCCTTTGTTCCAGTCCATTAGGAATCCAACATGATTTGGGGAATATAAGTGGAAAAGATCCCCTAGGCAAATTTAGAATGGTAAGGGAAGCCCAATTGCATCTGTGGCTCCTACATCCTTACCTATAATTGACGTTAAATATTTGGCCAATTTAGAGAAATGAAGAAAAACTGGCCTTAGAGACAGGATTTTATACAGGAAAGCTCATTGGTGTTTTCCCTCCAGGATATGATTCTTACATAATCCATCTAAATGAGACAGATAGTGACTCTGATAGATGGTTTATCAGCCAAGACAATCAACATGCAAATATCTGGTGGTTGTGTGGAGATCTAAAACTCCGATCAAGGATGCAAATAGAATGGAATGGCCAATCTACCCTGATCAAGTACTGATGCCATTTGTTCTACACTCACCGGCCACTTTATTAGGTACACCATGCTAGTAACGAGTTGGACCCCCTTTTGCCTTCAGAACTGCCTCAATTCTTCGTGGCATAGATTCAACAAGGTGCTGGAAGCATTCCTCAGAGATTTTGGTCCATATTGAAATGATGGCATCACACAGTTGCCGCAGATTTGTCGGCTGCACATCCATGATGCGAATCTCCCGTTCCACCACATCCCAAAGATGCTCTATTGGATTGAGATCTGGTGACTGTGGAGGCCATTTGAGTACAGTGAACTCATTGTCATGTTCAAGAAACCAGTCTGAGATGATTCCAGCTTTATGACATGGCGCATTATCCTGCTGAAAGTAGCCATCAGATGTTGGGTACATTGTGGTCATAAAGGGATGGACATGGTCAGCAACAATACTCAGGTAGGCTGTGGCGTTGCAACATCTCTCAATTGGTACCAAGGGGCCCAAAGAGTGCCAAGAAAATATTCCCCACACCATGACACCACCACCACCAGCTTGAACCGTTGATACAAGGCAGGATGGATCCATGCTTTCATGTTGTTGACGCCAAATTCTGACCCTACCATCCGAATGTCGCAGCAGAAATCGAGACTCATCAGACCAGGCAACGTTTTTCCAATCTTCTACTGTCCAATTTCGATGAGCTTGTGCAAATTGTAGCCTCAGTTTCCTGTTCTTAGCTGAAAGGAGTGGCACCCTTTCCGCCCACAGAACTGCCGCTCACTGGATGTTTTTTCTTTTTCGGACCATTCTCTGTAAACCCTAGAGATGGTTGTGCGTGAAAATCCCAGTAGATCAGCAGTTTCTGAAATACTCAGACCAGCCCTTCTGGCACCAACAACCATGCCACGTTCAAAGGCACTCAAATCACCTTTCTTCCCCATACTGATGCTCGGTTTGAACTGCAGGAGATTGTCTTGACCATGTCTACATGCCTAAATGCACTGAGTTGCCGCCATGTGATTGGCTGATTAGAAATTAAGTGTTAACGAGCAGTTGGACAGGTGTACCTAATAAAGTGGCCGGTGAGTGTATTTTCACCTTCTGAGTGCAATAAAGTCAGTAAGCAAACCAATGTCATCTGGTCATGATTAAGATGGTTTCGTCATACATCCTTTGACTCTCAAGTACACATAAATGCCATAGGAGTCCCTAGAACAGTTTCTGATGAATTTTTAAAGCTAGAAGTCAGGTAGCTGTAGGAGTTGAGTCATTCATTCCAATGATTAGGAATAAATAAAATATAGGTTGTATTAACATCTCTATTATCATCAACAGAGATTCGTGAATTACATCGGTGACGCTGTGAAGGGAATAGAGGAACAACTGAGCTCTTCTTCGGTGATGACTCTGCAGAACCAACTGGTCCTCGACAGCAGAAAAAGGAGGGGTCTACAAGATCTTTTGAAGTTCCAGATGTACCTACATTCCGAATAACACCTGATGGAAGTATCATCAAGGATCTGAAGGGACTGACGACTTTATCGAATGAACTGGCCAAAGATGAAAATGTTTTTTTTTTAAATGTTTAATATGTCTATGCCCACACCATGCATATGTACTGTGACTCTGTCAAAGATAAGAATGATTACAACTCTATGAAGAATGCAATTCCATCCTGAAGTAAATAAAAACCTTGTTGATGGTTGCGGAGTAAATAGGACAAGGTGAAGGCAAACCCAAAAGGGAGTTGGGGGGACCTGGTGAAGCAATAAGGAAAGTCCAGCTCTTCGCTGTTTAGGGCGTTGGGAGAGTACCTCACTTTGCCTGTTCACCCTGGGTCTATTTCCCGCAAAAAGGAGGGATTTGTGAGAGATAGGTTTTTATATATATTGTGTAAAACCTGTACTACTAGTCTTTGACCACTAGATGGCAGCTAATTAGCTATGTGAGTCACGTGAACACTTTCTTTGTTTTAAGACATGTGAATTTGCCTCTTTCAAATGAACCAATGAACTCAGCTTGTGTCAAAGAACCAATCACTCTGCTTAAGTAACACCCCTTTTTGTCTATGTCATACCTACTATATAAGTGTCTGTCTCTTTAATAAACTGGCTCATGCTTGGGGGATGTGAAGTATTTTCCATGAAACCATCTTGTGTGTTTTGGTATCATTGTGAAAGCATTATGGTTCGCATACTAATTCTTCCAATCGATTTGGCACCACACAAAGAAGAAGAGTATCGCGAGAATTGCGATGACATTTCGACTATATAATCTCTACAAAGTGATTTCATAACTGAACTGGTTCATAAAAAAACGGGTTTTGGAAATTTTCTTAAAAATGTAAAGAATTGCTTCTAAAATTCTAAGCCTTCTAAGAAAAAATAACGCAAACATAAAGTAGACATATGGGAAATGTAAAGTAATAACTATTTTATGAGATATCACTACAGATGTAGCAGGGTTAACACACAAACTCTTAACTCAAATTTCGTAACTCTTCGCGTTATCTTGAAACAAAAGCCATTGAAAAGCAATTGAAGGTATTTGCTTAACGCATTTAACTAATCAGATCCCTATGTTAATAAGACCACCCATCAGACCCCCATGTTAATAAGTCCCCTATTCAGACCTCAGATCCACCCCCACATGTTAGTGAGACACCTATTCAGACTTCAGATTAAACCCCATGTTAATAAGACCTCAGATCAGAAACAAAAAAATAAATAAATCAACCTATTTCTCCTGCTACAGACACTGCCACAGCTCCTGAGATCCAGCTTCCTGCCACTCTGTACTGTGACTTGACATCGCACAGTGTGAGGTCAAAGAGTTTGCCTAGGTCACAGTATAGTGCTCAGCCGAGGAAGACCACAAAGCCATGAGTACAGAACCTTCACAGGGAGCACTGCATTCACCTCTCCTTGGTCCTCCTGCACTAATGAGGACTTCCATAATGGAAGCTCTCATTAGTATTCTCACTGTAAGACGCACTGACATTTTTCCCCTACTTTGGGGGGAAAAAATTGTGTCTTATAGGGCAAAAATATGGTATATTATTTATTTTGTTAACATGGATTTCATTAGCAGTTTATTTCCATGGAGAAATATTAACAAAAGAGAAGGAGAAAAGTAGTATATGTATTGCGCTCCATGTCTTCGAGAGTTAGACCTTATTCACACTTCATTGTTTTGGTCTGACACTCTGGGGTATCCTAGAACTCATTTTTTTTTCTCTCCCTAAAACCTGCTTAATCATCAAAAATTCAAATTCGGATGCAACAACAATTTTTAGAAAATGAGGGTTGTTAGAGTAGCCTCCTCTACTGAAAATAAAGTTGTCAAGGTTCAAGCGATTCACCGGCCGGAGGACATCACGCACACACAGTTGGTGTACAATCGAGTCCAGGTTTCCCCTTTCTCAGTGTTTATTTATACACAAATACACAAACACAAAGCCAATCAAAGATTTATTATATAGGACGCTGACCAATCAGATTACAGATGACAGGGCATGATAGCCTCATGTCAGGACAGAACGAGCAGGTTATGGTGGAATGTGTGGACGAGGTTTGTGTGGTCTTGTCTTTAGCCCTTGGCAACCTAAACCAGTATTGTTGCCCACCACCTCCGTCCCACACCTTATACTGGAATGTCCTTAAGCAGTTTGGAAAAGTTTGCTTAGAGACGAGATGGAGTCAGCTACATTAATAATTGTGACAAGATGGAGTCGGTTACTTTAACAGGGTCCAACTCAAATAATTTAGATTCAAACCAGGTGTGGGTCAAAAACAAAGAACAAGAGCAAATCTTTTCATCATACCTTATCTCTGTGGAGGTTCCACAACTGGTTTTGGCTCACATGGAAATCACTGGCCAAACAATGGCTTGTGAATAAGGCATTAGTGTACACAAGTAACATTGGCCATACACTTTAGCTAGCTGTCAGACAAATATTATTTTTAGCTGATAGCTAGCCCTCTTGACACTCCCCATACAAAAGAATTGTGTATGCATACATATGATCCAAGAGTGCATGAGATCTGAATGGGGAGAAGAGTGGAGACGTCATTGACAGACATCCCTGGCAGTGGCATACCTCTCCAAAAATTAAGGCATGTTGCAATCCAAAAGTTCTTTTTTTTCTCAAATTCCCCCATCAAAGGAGAGTCAGGACACCACTATCACTATAAACATTAGATGGTCAAGCTGGTGCCATCAAAAATGGTGTCCTATCAAGTTGTTAATTACATTCATTTCCTCCATTATATTTTTGTGCTTCATATACATTGGCCAGACATGGCCATCAAAAAGTCCTGGTGGATCTGGAACAGTGTAACTTCTGGAACTCCATCTTCTCTTGCATTCGTTGTAGGGTATGGAAATAAAATATCAGTGTGTAAATAACTCAATCAGTGGTTCATAGGTGTCCAGTAGAAAACCTTCCACAATCAGGATATGAAAAGGCTCCTGCCTTTTGTGTGAAACCAACTTCAGGCCCCATTAACACGACCGTATGTATTCCGTGTCCATATAAAAATGGAACGGAAGACATACGGAATGTCTTCCGTAGTGTTCCGCATTTTTGCGGACCCATTGACTTTAATGGGGCTACGGACGTGATTTTGCGGCCAAGTATAGGACATGTTTCATTTTTTTTTGCGGGAGAACTTCCGTAATATACGGATGTGGAATGCACATGGTGCATTTTCTCCTATGGAAAAATGAATGGGTCCGTATGGTTCCGCATCTTACGCAAGATACGGAAATGAACATACGGTCGTGTGAATGGGGCCTAACTGAGTTGAATTGAATACAAATGTTTTCAGGGTCATTGAGATTAAAACTAGTGGTATAAGTCTGTCTTCAGTTTGCACAGAGTTGCACCATGTGGTCTCACCCATAGCATTCTCATAGTAATCATAGTGATCTTATGAACGATGGCATGAATGATGTAAACATCCAGATTAAGATCTTTCATTTTATTAAGGGTTTCTTAGTTACGAGGAAGTCAATAATATGCATAAAGTACTGTTTGAACAGACCACACCGGCACATGCATATTAAAACCACTCACCTAATGTGATACATATTAGCTATCTTGTCTGATGCCAATAAAAAACTCTCTGCAATCAACACGTAAAGCATTATTATGATTGCTTTCTGGAAGAGACATCTTTTGGCTGTGTCAGTTCTGTCCACAGCTGAATAGGTTATGATTGCTTTAAATTAGCAAGGTGCTTCCATTTTGACACCTGTGCCAGCTCGCCATTAGCTCTGCTGATATACACACATCTGTTACTACCAGTCAGGGCATTGAGCCTTCTAGCAGAATATGCTAGGACATAACCAGACACCTAAGGAGGTTGTTCCAGGTAAAGTTAACCACTACAGGGACAAACTATGCAAACAAGACAGAAATAGCAGCAAAGACAATTGATTATCAACACATAGCTAAAATAGCTAAAAGAAAATGAGAATTAAAAGAATACACCGTTTCTTCGTATTGACATCTTAATTGCTTTTTGCTAAATTCTCAGTTATTAATTACATGTATCTGAAGAAAGTAAAACTGAAAAATGAAATTACCTATTTCGCCAGTGGGCATTTCAGTATGATAAAAGTATTTATTGGAAGATGATTTCTGTATTGATTTGATGTTGCTGATGCATTTTTGATAATTAGCATTTTATCAATGGCTTTTGTTGACTGAGTCTTTCGATAGATGCTCTGCATAAACATTGTGCATGAAGGGCATGCTGTCCTTGGATCCCTACAAGTGTTGATAAGTCTTTATCTGTCCTTGAATCACTTCTCTTAGAGAGTGGACTCTTCAAATCTACATCATGTTCCACTTCCTCACCAGAGTATTGTATGATAGAAGATCTACCCTTGGTCTTTTTGTGTTATCAAGGTTCACACTATTTGTAGGTCACCATTGGCGTGACGGCTCTTAAGTAAAATAAACAAGTTGTGTAAGCCAGGCCTGCTTTGTCAGATAAGGTCATTGCACAGTCTGAAATACCCAGAGAATACCACTGCAAGAGTGTTACATTATGTCCTGTTAATTAAGCTGGACGTAGCAAGTGAGTAGTGGGGAACGCAGTCGCGAGGAATTGTCATACATCCCAGAGAGCATGAAATTCTTCAGGGATTGAACAAGTAATTACTTCAATTTATAATTACAGAACTTAATTAAACCACATTCTAATCCACCTTGACCCCAACTGGAACTCTAATTTTTATGGGTAATACCCAGCTAACAGTAGAAGGCACCAAGAAGGGTGCTTTTCTAAAGTTCTACTTCCTAGTTTTAATAATCTGTGACCCAAGCTTATCCTATTTGATATTTGTTTCTGAAGTCACAGCTACGTACTTGCTAGTACAAATTTTTTATATAGGTGCTTTTTTGACAAAAATCAATATGTGTTTTCTATTTAACCCCTTCAACCCCAGGCCTGTTTTCACCTTCCTGCCCAGGCTATTTTATGCAAATCTAACATGTGTCACTTTATGTGGTAATAAATTTAGAACGCTCTTACTTATCCGGGTCATTCTGAGACTGTTTTCTCGTCACATATTGTTCTTCATGACAGTAGTAAATTTGTGGCAAAATATTTCATTTTTATTTATAAAAAAATTCCAAATTTACCAGAAAACTTTGAAAAATTAGCAAATTTCCTAAGGAAGGCATCCGGCTGCTATCTAAGCCATCGGGTCCCCATCACAGCAGCGCAGGGACCCGATGGACACCCCTTCCCACCGCCTGCATAGCATGGGCCGCGGTCAGCGCTGACCACGGCACATGAAGGGTTCATGCACCAGCATGCTACTGTGCCCAGTAGCCGGACCCCCGCCGCTGATCAGGCGGGTGCAGATCCTGCACCCACCCGATCAGCGAGCCGTAGTACTACAGTGCTGGACGGGAAGTCACTTCCCGCAGCACCGTACATGTTTGGTTAAAATACATTAATAGTTTAAATAAGTTATTATGAGACACAATCAGGCATAATTATTAAAGGAACTGTATGAAATTAGACAAAAGTGCCTACTGTTTTTCCAGAAACTGAGCCAAACTGGCTATACTGAGGTGTGGAGTCACGCTATACTGTGAGCATGGACCCAACCAAGCCAACTAACTGGTTTGGCTGTGAGCTAAACCCCTGAGGGCATTATTCTGGTGCTTCCCTGGTATTTACCCTTTAACCCCTGTACAGGGATCTGGACTTCACTGCAGGGGAGCAACCAGACCACTACCTTTTGAAATAGTCCCAGAATAGTTAGCAGTCAGGGACACTGAAGCAAGCAACAGAGGATCAAGGAACAGATAACTATCTAAATAAACACTAAAACTGCAGGTATAGTCTGATCAGACACGTAGGCGTGAATGGTGGTTGCCAGTTCTCAGGTCCAAGAAGCATACTGGAATGCAGCTTAAATAAATGCAGGCTTAAGAAAGACTGACAGGCAGGGTAGTAGTGCAGACACAAGCAGGATGGGTGTTTGGCAGGATTACATGCTAGACAGATAGGGTAACTTAAACACAAACAGAACTCAAACTTGTCTTGAACATACAGGAGCACACAAGCAGGGCAAGAACAGGCAAGGAAAACACAAGGAACCCAGGCTGGATATAATGCAAGATAAAAGTAGAAAAATCACAGAGGCAAAAGACTTCTTAACACCTTAGCTTGCTACCAGGGAACCTAAGCTCACCCAACTTCTGACTGCCCACACAGGCCATTTAAGAACCTGCAAGTGAGCACTTAACACTAGAAAAGAGAACTCCTTTCTATTCACCTGAGGATACATCACCAGTACAGCTAAGACAAACAACACCTTCAGGAAGTTTATTTCACTATTTTGGATCAACATCAGACAACGACACCTCCAAAGTAACCTTCAACTGAAAGGTTTACAACAGAATTACAACATCCTACAAAGCCTACTCCTCCTAATGAAACATGCATGCTCGCTCTCTTTCTAGAATAGGGGTCAGCAACCTATGGAGAAATGGGCTCACAACTAGGGAAGGTGGGGGGAATCTTCTTCTGTCACTCCGGGAATGCCCCGTGACTGTTTTTCTCTCCTCTTATATCATTTCTTTGGATCCAACTGCCGGTACTCTGTTATGCCATGAGGTACTCTTGATATTTGGTTTTAGGGTTAAAGGTACTGTAAGTATAACTTTAATTATTAGGTAAAATTTATATAGTGGTCAACTATTGGCCCCATGTGGACCCTTTATGTAATTCTCAGACAAAAGGGGCATTTTCAGGAGATTGCAGGCCATAACAGCAATAATTTGCATATTTTGCCACGCATCTAGCCAGCCAAACTGCATACTAGCAATAGCCTCTATATGGCCTCCATATTATATGGCAGCTACTAGTTTTCAGACTCCTGTCCCTTATGGCAATAATCCAGCAGCCTTGTTTGATCCATCCACCATGTTCAGCCGATCTGGTATTAACTGTGATACATGTTTAAAGAGAAATACCATCTGGTTGAGATATATATATATATATATATATATCTACTTGTATCATTTTTTTATGTTACACTTGGAATATGGAAATTAATGTTCAGCAATTCAAAGTATCTGAAGTATAATTTGATCTGAATTTCAGGAAAAATTTAAACAGCCACAAAGCAGATTTTCCTAACTCTTCATGGTGACAAATCAATTTTTCCCAAAATGGTGGATGGAGGTAAAAAAAAATTATACTCACATCAACCAATTGCTCACGGAGAGGCCACCCGCTCCTGTCTTGAATGAAGAAAACCTGCGGCAAGCATGATGATTAGTGTTGATCGAGCACCGTAGTGCTCGGGTGCTCGGGTAGAAAAATAGGGGATGGTTGAGTGCTCTACAGGGCACCCGAGCACAATGGAAGTCAATGGGAGAACCAGCACTAAACCAGGCACCCCCTGCTCTGAAGAGGGGAGGGTGTCTGGTGCATAGGGAAAAGTGAGAAAATGATGGAAACACCACTGAAATGGTTTGGGAACAGCATGGGGAGGATGTCTGGATGCATCTTGGACTCCAAAGTCGCTGCTGTGAACGATGTAGTCCGAGTATTACGCCACTTTTACAGAATGACAAGAATACGCCCAAAACCAAAGATAAAATTGATTTTAGAGGAAATATTGTTAGGAAACATATATTTACTTGTATATAAAGCGCAAGTGCTGACAGAAATTACAAGGAAGAGGCACTCTGATGCAACCAGTACATCACATAAAGAAGGGCCTCATTCATATTGTGTTACAATTGTTCATGTCGTTGGACTCCTACACTCATAAAGCCTATGCACTAAGTGAAAGGGCTGCCAAAAATTACAAGGAGCAGGCACTCCAATACACCCTTTATTACACATAAAGTAGGGCATCAGAAACACCCTTGAAAAATTATGATTGATGGCCTGCTGCTGACACTCAAAAACATTAGGGGTGAGGGTCTGCTGCTGAGCTGACCCTCTAAAACATTAGGGGTGAGTGCCTGCTGCTGATCTGACTGTGTAAAACATTAGGGGAGAGTGCCTGCTGCTGAGCTGACCCTCTAAAACATTAGGGGCGAGGGACTGCTGCTGATATGATCGTCTAAAACATTAGGGGCGAGTGCCTGCTGCTGATCTGACTGTGTAAAACATTAGGGGTGAGGGTCTTCTGCTGAGCTGACCCTCTAAAACATCCGAGGCAAATGTCTGCTGCTGATCTGACCATCTAAAACATCAGAGGCGAGTGCCTGCTGCTGATCTGACCGTGTAAAACATTAGGGGTGAGGGTCTGCTGCTCAGCTGACCTTCTAAAACATTAGGGGCGAGTGTCTGCTGCTGATCTGACCATGTAAAACATTAGAGGGGAGTGCCTGCTGCTGATCTGACCATGTAAAACATTAGGGGTGAGAGCCTGCTGCTGATCTGACCATCTAAAAAATTAGGGGCAAGGGCCTGCTGCTGAGCTGACCCTCTAAAACATTAGGGGCGAGTGCCTGCTGGTGACCGTCTTAAAAATTATGGGTGAGAGCCTGCTGCTGATCTGACCATCTTACAAATTAGGGGTGAGGGCCTGCTGCTGATCTCACCGTCTAAAAAAATATGGGTGACGGCCTGCTAGTGACCGTCTTAAAAATTAGGGGTGAGGGCCTGCTGTTGACCGTCTTAAAAATTAGAGGTGAGGGCCTGCTGGTGACCGTCTTAAAAAATAGGGGTGAGGGCCTGCTGGTGAACGTCGAGGGCAGCCTAATAAGTAGTTTGATATGATGGAGGAAGAGGAGGAAGAGGACGAGAAGAGGAAGGGGTGCAGTGTATTCAATACACTCTAAAAGCCACATTTAAAGTTCCTTTATGTTCAGCCGCTTTCCTCTGGTGGGGTAGAGAAGTCAGGGGCAAGCCAGGCCTTGTTCATTTTGATAAGCGTCAACCTGTCAGCATTTTCAGTTGACAGGCGGATGCGCTTATCAATTATTATGCCCCCAGCGGCACTAAATACCAGCTCCAACAAAACGCTGGCAGCAGGGCAGGCCAGCACCTCCAAGGCGTAGAGCGCCAGTTCATGCCACGTGTCCAGCTTAGACACCCAATAATTATAAGGCACAGAGGGATCACTGAGGACGTTGACACGGTCAGCTAGGTACTCCTTCACCATCTTCCAAAACTTTTCCCTCCTTGTCACACTTGGCCGCTCATCAGGGTGAGGGTGCTGGCGGGGTGTCATGAATCTGTCCCAAGCCTTGGAGAATGTCGCCCTGCTGTGTGTTCCCCTTGTCTCCCCTCCTTGCGTGCCCAAGGATCTACGTACTCTGGCGCCAGCGTTGTCAGCTGGAAATTTTTGGAGAAATTTCTCAACAAGGACCTTCTGGTATTGCACTATTTTGCTAGTCCTCTCCACCACAGGAATAAGAGATGAGAAGTTCTCTTTGTAGCGGGGGTCGAGAAGGGTAAACAATCAGTAATCGGTGTTGGTTAAAATGCGTATAACGCGAGGGTCACAGGAACGGCACCATAGCATGAAGTCAGCCATGTGTGCCAGAGTCCTAACAGACAAGGCTTCGCTCTCCTCACCAGGAGGATGACTCTCAATCTCCTCGTCCTCTTCCTCCTCTTCGGCCCATCCACAACGATGAGATGGAGTAAACCTGCTATGGGTACTACCCTCTGTAGCGGTGGCAACTGTCTCCTGCTCCTCCTCCTCCTCCTCCAATTCGCGCTGAGAAGACGAACCGAGGGTGGTCTGGCTATCAGCCTGTGTAGGGTCTTCCCCCATTTCCACCTCTTCCACATGCAAAGCATCCGCCTTTATTGTGTCACATCAGGTGTGGGGGGAAAACCAAACCAAGCGTAGGAGGGAAAGGAGATTAGGCCTAGAAACTAAGGAAGGAAGATGGACACCTCCTACAGGAAACCCTGGCTCAATTCCTGTCTATCTACCAGTATGAACAGGCCTCAAATGTAGGCAAGTTCATACACAGGAACCTAAACACCAAAGTGACCCTATAGGACCCTGGAACTAATGACAGGATTGAGTCTACCTGTTCCTCCAAAAGGAAGGAAGAACAGGAGTCTCCCTAAAGCCTAATAAAAAACACACAGAAGGGAAAAGGAAACTTACTGTATCTTTCAGAGAAGAAATAGAGGCTCCAGGATCTCAGCTGAAAACCAACTACTGCACACCACAACAAAAACTGCAGCTATAAACCGCAAGGAATAGTGGGAGAAGAAGCAATAAATAGGGGAGGGACAATTACCACAACAGGAACATCTGAGGGAAAAGGATGTGGTAAATACCAACAACAAAAAGGGAAAACATGTCAGATTATACCACGTGTTGCCAATCTGACAGACCTCCTGTTATCTGTCATAGGAATGTCCGTGACATATTATGAGCAGTGAGCGTTTTAGTAGACACAGAAGTGGGATGGTTACACTGATAATATTATCGCCACTCACCATCTGTGTAGATTCATCAAAGATTCATCCATGTCCACTCGTCGCTTGTGAAGAGCGGAAGCTGACTGGAAAGGCGACGACTGTGTTGCAGCTGGTATTCCACTACTGCCCTCTGCTGCTCACAAAGCCTGGCCAACATGTGGAACGTGGAGTTCCAGCGCGTGCTCAGGTCGCACAGCAGTCGGTCAGCTGGCAAGTGCAAGTGCTGCTGCAGCGTTGCCAGACCGGCTGAAGCTGTAGGTGACTTTCAGAAATGGGCACACAGGCAGCGCACCTTCACCAGTAGATCAGGCAAATTGGGGTAGGTTTTGAGAAACCACTGAACCACTAAGTTGAAGACGTGGGCCAGGCATTGTATGTGTGTGAGCTTGCCGAGTTCCAAGCCGCCACCAAGTTGCGGCCATTATCAGACACAACTAGTGATGATCGAGCACCCCGATGTTTGGGTGCTCGGATTCTCTGGCCAAACACTAGGTGGTGCTCGAGTGCTCGGCCGAGCCCTCGAGTATAATGGAAGTCAATGGGAGAAGACCGGGCACCCCCTGCTCTGCAGAGTTGAGGGTGTCTGGTCCATAGGGAAACGTCAGAAAATGGTGGAAATACCACAGAAATGGTTAGGGAACAGCATGGGGAGGATGTCTGGATGCATCTTGGACACTGAAGTTGCTACTATTAACGTTGATGGCCGACTATGACGCCACTTTTACGGAATGACAAAAATACCCAAAAAAACCCCAAGATAACATCGATTTTACAGCAAATATTGTTAGGAAACATAGATTTACTTGTAAGTTAAGCGCAAGTGCTTTCAAAAATTACACGGATGAGGCACTCCCATACAACTGGTATATCATAAAAAGGAGGGCCTTATTCACATTGTGGTATAATTGTGGGACTCAGACACTCATAAAGCCTATGCACTAAGGGAAAGGGCTGCCAAAAATTACAAGGATCAGGTACTCCAATACACCCTTTATTACACATAAAGTAGGGCATCAGACACACCCGTGAAAAATTATCATTGATGGCCTGCTGCTGACAATCAAAAACAATAGGCTTGCCATTCTGCTGCTGCGCAGACCGTCCAAAAAATGTAAGAGTGGCACTCTGCTGCCGAGCTGACCGTCCAAAATATTTAATGGACACATGCTGCTGCCACCGCACCGCTCAGAGTCGCCGACGACCGTTTCTTTTTTCACTATTCGGCGCGGGAGGCCGCGGCCCCTGGCAGCGTGTGCCGCGTTGGCCGTTCCACTCTCCGCGGTAATTACATGTCCTATTGCGTTTATCTAAGTTGCTGCACTTAAAAAGCTTGAAGTTTGATCTTAGGATAGAGTTGGCTGTCTGCAGGGAGGTTAGCTACCATCTGTTGGAGCTCCTGACTCTCGGCGCCTCCCCGATGCTGTTCGTTCTGTGTTCCGGGGGCCGGAATCGGTTACTTAAAAAATTTGAGTGTTCAAACCAAGCCGGGTGGACTGAATACTTGATAATGGAATCGGACTCCATGCTGCTGCCACCGTACTTTATCAAACTGTCCCAAATTAAAGTTTGACACTCTGCTGCCGAGCTGACCGTAAAAAAAATTTAAGGGACACATGCTGCTGCCATCGCACTTTATCAAACTGTTCCAAATTTATGGGTGACAAGCTGATGCCAAGCTGACCGTTCAAAAGAATGATATTCTTCATGTGACATTCCGCTGCATAGCAGACCGTTAAAAATTTTCAAGTGTGACACGCATGAGCCGAGTTGACTGTCCAAAAGAATGATATTTTTGATGTGACATTCCGCTGCATAGCAGACCGTTAAAATTTTTTAAATGTGACACGCTTAATGCCGAGCTGACCGTCCAAAATAATGATATTCTTTATGTGACATTCCGCTGCAGAGCAGACCTTTAAAAAATATTTAAATCTGACACGCTAATGCCGAGCTGACCATAGAAAACATTATATTCTTGATGTGACATTCTGCAGAAGAGAAGACTGATAAAAATATTTAAGTGTGACACGATAATGCCAAGCTGACAGTCGAAATAATGATATTCTTCATGTGACATTCTGCAGAAGAGCAGACCGATAAAAATATTTAAGTGTGACACGCTAATGCCAAGCTGACCGTCAAAAACATTATATCCTTCGTGTGACATTCTGCAGAAGAGCAGACCGTTAAAAACATTTAAGTGTGACGCGCTAATGCCAAGCTGACATTATGGTTGAGTGCCTGCTGATGAGCTGACAGGCCCAAAAATGATGTTGCAGGCCCAGTGGCTAACAAATTCGGGTGCAGGCCCAGCTGGTGGACTTCGAGGGCAGCCTAATAAGTTGTTTCATATGATGGAGGAAGAGGAGGAAGATGACGAGAAGAGGAAGGGGTACATGATAATACAGTGTATTCAATACACCCTAAAAGCCTGATTTAAGTTTCCTTCATGTTAAGGCGCTTTCCTATGGTGGAGTACAGAAGTCAGGGGCAATCCAGGCCTTGTTCATTTTGATAAGCGTCAACCTGTCAGCATTGTCAGTTGACAGGCGGATGCGCTTATCAGTAATTATGCCCCCAGCGGCACTAAATACCCGCTCAGACATAACGCTGGCAGCAGAGCAGGCCAGCACTTCCAAGGCATAGAGCGCCAGTTCGTGTCACGTGTCCAGCTTAGACACCCAATAATTATACAGAACAGAGGGATCGCTGAGGACGTTGACACGGTCAGCTACATACTCCTTTACCATCTTCCAAAACTTTTCCCTCCTTGTCACACTAGGCCGCTCTTCAGGGTGAGGGTGCTGGCGGGGTGTCATAAAACTGTCCTAGGCCTTGGAGAGTGTCGCCTTGCCTTTGTTGGAACTGCTGTGTGTTCCCCTCGTCTCCCCTCCTCGGGTGGCCAAGGAACTACATACTCTGCCGCCAGCATTGTCAGATGGAAATTTGTGGAGCAATTTTTTGACAAGGGCCTTCTGTTATTGCAACATTTTACTTGTCCTTTCCACCAAAGGAATGAGAGATTGGAAGTTCTCTTTGTAGCGGGGGTCGAGAAGGGTGAATAACCAGTAATTCGTGTTGCCTAATATGCGTATAACGCGCGGGTCATGGGAAAGGCAGCCTAGCATGAAGTCAGCCATGTGTGCCAGAGTCCCAACAGACAAGGCTTCGCTCTCCCCACCATCGCATGCTCAGGTCGCACAGCAGTCGGTGAGCCGGCAACTGCAAGCGCTGCTGCAGGGTTGCCAGGCCGGCTGAAGCTGTCGGTGACTTGCAGAAATGGGCACACAGGCGACGCATCTTCAACAGTAGCTGAGACAAATTGGGGTAGGTTTTCAGAAACCGCTGAACCACTAAGTTGAATACATGGGCCAGGCATGGTATGTCTGGGATGTTGGCCTGCTTCAAAGCCGCTACCAAGTTGTAGCCATTATCGGATACAACCATGCCTTGCTATAGGTTGACTGGCGAGAGCCATAGCTCAGCCTGTTCCCTTATGCCATTCCACAGCTCTGCGGCGGTGTGCGGTTTGTCACCCAGGCAAATAAGCTTCAGCATGGTCTGTTGCCGCTTACCGACTGCTGTGCTACACTGCTTCCAGCTACTGACAGAAGTCTGAGTGGTGCTGAAAGATGGCAATTCTGCATGGGAAGAAGTGGAGGAGGAGGTGGAGGAAGAGAAGGAGGGGTTGCAGCCGCTACTATAGGTGGCAGCGGAAATCCGGATGGAAGTAGGGCCCGCAATCCTCGGCGTGGGTAGCACCTGGGCCATCCCTGGGGACGACTCGCTCCCAGCCTCCACAACATTCACCCAGTGTGCCGTTAGGGAAATGTAGCGTCCCTGCCCACAAGCGCCTGTCCATGTGTCAGTTGTTAAGTGGAGCTTGCCAGTAACTACGTTGGTCAGGGCCCGGGTTATGTTTCTGGACACATGCTGGTGTAAGTGCAGTGTCCCACATATGTGTGTAAAAGGGACACAGCAAACTGTTTATGACTATGTATTTATAGTAGCCATGTCATTGTAAAACCCTTGTCTATTTTGTATATGGTATAAGAACCTCTATGGCTGAGTACTGCAGTGCTTATTCCCACCACTAGATGGTGGCATTCTGCCTCCTATATAAGGCCCAGTAACAGGAAGTTAGACAGATAAGAGAAGATAAGAGGAGAGACAAGAAGTGAAGTCAGACAGGTGTAAGGAGTTAGTTATGATGGAACCAAGTATTGTGCAGGAGGAAGAAAAGTGGAGATCCTTTCCTAAAGGAAAAGGCTGTCATTACCCCTGACACTGGCCATGTCAGGACAGCAAGTGACAATTAACAGCTAAACCACTAGAACCCTGAATATTTCTTGGACTGTCAAGCCTGACAGAGGTAATCAACCGTCCCTGGTCTTCATGGACTCTGCCAGCACCCATGTGATCAAGAGAAGCTACTGGCATCGGACTACAGTATCAGCAACAAGGTACAAGTTGTTTATTGGTCTACACTTTGGATCCCTCCGGGAGGTGCAGCCATCATTATATATAAATATATATATACACTCACCGGCCACTTTATTAGGTACACCTGTCCAACTGCTCGTTAACACTTAATTTCTAATCAGCCAATCACATGGCGGCAACTCAGTGCATTTAGGCATGTAGACATGGTCAAGACAATCTCCTGCAGTTCAAACCGAGCATCAGTATGAGGAAGAAAGGTGATTTGAGTGCCTTTGAACGTGGCATGGTTGTTGGTGCCAGAAGGGCTGGTCTGAGTATTTCAGAAACTGCTGATCTACTGGGATTTTCCAGCACAACCATCTCTAGGGTTTACAGAGAATGGTCCGAAAAAGAAAAAACATCCAGTGAGCGGCAGTTCTGTGGGCGGAAATGCCTTGTTGATGCCAGAGGTCAGAGGAGAATGGGCAGACTGGTTCGAGCTGATAGAAAGGCAACAGTGACTCAAATTGCCACCCGTTACAACCAAGGTAGGCAGAAGAGCATCTCT
>ONZH01009634.1:0-51603 GCA_900303285.1 Rhinella marina
TCAAAATCTGGCTGGAACTGGACCCTTTTTGCTTATCCATTCCAGACATTTTTCAATTCACTTTGTGGCCCTGCAGCTGGTCTTTGTCCCTGTATCTCACTGTCTCTCCCTGTCTCTCCCTATCTTTCCATGTCTCTCTCTTCCTGCTTGATTAAATACTAGCCCTGAACTGGCCCTGCACTTGCCCTGCAGTATCCCTGATATCTGTAATATGGATTCCCAGAGCGATTACACCCCAGTTTTCACAAAACAGGTCTCAGTGTCTTAGAACTTTACACACAGTGCTTCTGCTCGTCTCAGCAGTCGCAGCAGAAGTGATGCATCACTGGCTTACCGAGCCTGAGCCAATCAGAGTAAGCCCTGCCCATTAGGTCAGGTGACCTCTTTCTTCCTGGGCTTTTGCGCACGATAAACGAACTAACAGTAAAAGTTCGCTAATGAATTGAAATCGTACGCAACAGCGTATACATAAACTTATACGCAGAAATAGCGTATAATAGAGATGAGCGAATCTATTCGCCGCTTCGTAGATTTGTATCGAATTTTGGAATATTTCAGCTGCGAAGCGAATCCGAATATTAGGTGATTCGCTTCACTTTTGTACGCATTCGCTACGTAGTGTGTCCTATAAATTATACGCTATTCTACGTATAATTTAGTTACTCTATACGCTGTCGTGTACCAATTCAATTCAGCGATGCAGACTTTTCCCTGGTAGTTACTCTATTCGCTGTTGCGTACGAATTCAGTTCAGTGATGCAGACTCCTCCCTGGTAGTTCCACCCCTTTCTCCAGCGCGGGAGGATGACGAGGCAACTCAGGAAATTAAGTTGCGCATTTGTGCGCCTCATCCCTTTTTTCCCCTTTTCAGGTTATTTGGGGAGCCCCTTGAAAGAGGGTTTTTTAAGGAACCTTTGCTGCTTTTTTTTTACCCATTTGGATTACAATGTTATCTATGTGGATTACAAATTGCGACTGAGTTTGGGACTCTGCTCCAGTTCTATGACAAGCGTCAGAAGAAGAGAGACTTAAATGTGTCCGTGAGCATACTAGGTAGGTGATATTTAAAATTTTTATATTATACCTATAATAATGTATTTGCACTTTACCATATATATGTCTCGAATATTCGCTCTGCCTCTGAGGAGTGCACGCCGCGGCCTCTCCTGGTAGGTGCCTGCGTATTACGTAATCGCTTAGACACTAGTACGCTGAAATTCGTAAGCTATTTGTACGCTCATGCGTACGTCTTCTAAGAAGTTGCGTACATTTTGTAAATGAACGTTCGTTATTAGTGAGCAAATGTTCGCTAATAGCACATAATAACGTATATTTTGTACGCAAATACAACGAATCTATTCATCGAATATACGAATTTTAGGAAAAGTTCGGCGAATGTTCGCGAATAATTTTGGGAATGATTCGCTCATCTCTAGCGTATAATTTATAGAACAAACTACGTAGAGAATGCGTACATAGCCGAAGCGAATCACCTAATATTCAGATTTGCTTCGCAGCTAAAAAATCCCAAGATTCAATACGAATCAACGAATCGATTCGCTCATCTCTAGAAGGGACGATTCACCAAATCACTGTATTCACTGATCACAAAAATCTGGATTACCTGGAGTCAGCTAAACGACTTAATCCGAGGCAGGCCAGATGGTCTTTGTTCTTCACCAGATTCAATTTCATTGTCAAATATCGTCCTGGGGTTAAGAATGTGAAGGCTAGTGCCTTGTCACGTAGTTTTCCAGGAGGTGGTGATTTTGAGGATCCGAGTTCCATACTGTCCAAAGGAGTGGTGATATCTGCTCTTTACCCTGATCTTGAGGCTAAGGTGTTTGAGTCCCAGGGAGATGCACCAGAGTCTTGCCCCCCTGGGAAGTTGTTTGTTCCTTCTGATTTGCGTCATAAGGTGTTTGAGGAACATCATTCTTCGGTGCTTGCGGGACACCCTTGGAGTAAATCCACTGTCGACCTCATCTCTCGTAGATTCTGGTGGCTGGGGCTGCGTAAGTGTGTTGAGGACTATGTGTCGGCCTGTAGTGTCTGTGCACGCGCTAAGGTTACCCATCCCCTCCAGACCATGGACTCACTTATCCATGGACTTCATCACTGATCTGCCTCATTCGTCTGGTAAGACAGTTATTCTGGTGGTTGTAGATCGTTTTAGTAAAATGGTCCACTTTATTGCATTACTCGGACTCCCCAATGCTAAGCCTCTTGCACAAGTGTTTGTTGACAACATTGTGAAACTTCATGACTTCATGACATTCCCACTGATGTGGTCTCTGATCGTGGGACTCAGTTTGTGTCCAGATTCTGGAAGGCATTCTGTACTCGTCTTGGGGTGCAACTGTCTTTTTCCTCTGCCTTTCACCCCCAGACGAATGGACAGACTGAGCGTACCAATCAGAGTCTGGAGACTTACATGAGATGTTTTGTTTCCGAGAACCAGGAGGAGTGGTCCTTGTTTTTGTCTCTGGCAGAGTTTGCTATAAATAATCGCAGACAGGACTCCACTGGTAAGTCACCATTTTTTGGTGCATATGGCTTTCACCCGCAGTTTGGAACATTTTCTGGTTCTGATACTTCTGGTATTCCTGAGGAATAACGTTTTTCATCATCATTGTCATCTATATGGCGGAAAATTCAAAATAACTTGATAAATATGGGTAACAAGTACAAACGTGTGGCTGACAGGAGACGTATGAATGGTCCAGACCTAAGTGGTGGTGAGTCTGTGTGGCTGTCCACAAGGAACATTAAGTTGAAAGTTCATTCTTGGAAGTTGGGTCCAAGATTTATTGGCCCATATAAGATCACGGCCATTATTAATCCTGTAGCATTTTGTCTTGAACTTCCTCAGGCTTTGAAAATCCATAATGTGTTTCACAGATCTTTGTTGAAGAGATATGTTAAACCTCTGGAGCCATCTCCTTTGCCACCCGCGCCTGTCTTGGTGGATGGCAATTTGGAATTCCAGATCGTCAAGATTATTGATTCTCGAGTTCTCTGTGGGACTCTTCAATATCTTTTTCACTGGAAGGGTTATGGACCTGAGGAGAGGACATGGGTATCAGCATTTGACATGAATGTCAGTCGTTTGGTGAAAGCCTTTCACAGGTCTCATCCTGATAGAGTTGGTCCTGGGTGCTCGGAGGTCACCTGTAAAAGGGGGGATAATGTCACGAACGTTCCTGCATCAGGTTGCAGGCATTTGGCTAGGCTTTCATAATTTGACAGGTTTTCCTCTTGGTTTGGTTGCTGTTTACCACACCCCTTCCCCTCAGCTGTTGTGGGTGTAGTGATTGTCTTTCCCTTATGTATCCCTTCCTCTCACAGTATCTCTTGCGGTTTATACTTTCTGCTTACTTTGTTGTGTGTGGTGTTGTTCTCGGCTGAGATCCGGTTGCTGCCATAAGTGGTATTAAGATAAGTATCCTTTTTCCAATTGTGTTTATCCTACTTTTCCCTGTTGTGGTTTTGCCTTCTGGAGTCTCCTGTTTGTTCGTCCTCTTGGAGGAACGGGTTGACTCTTTCCTCTGTCACTAGCTGCAGGGTTCTATAGGGTGAGTTTGTTATTAGGTTGCTGTGTATGAACTCTCCTACAACTAAGGCCTGTTCATACTGGTAGTCAGTCAGGGCCTAGTTTCAGGGTTCCCTGCAGGAGGTGACCATTTCCCTTTTTTGGTCTTTTCCCTTCCCTCTTACGCTTGGTATGGCTATTCCTTCCCCACCAGAGCGTGACAGGTACTTACTAATGTATTGTTATTACCCATATTGCTTTCTTTGCTGGCCGGATTCATTTTTCCATAATATTATACACTGTCCGTTTCCATCGTGCAGGAACAGCCATACTGCTGATTGCAGGGTGGTCATAAACATGGAAACCAGCAGTGTATAATGTGATGGAAAAATTAATCCAGCCAGCAAAGGAGGCAAAATGGATAATAACAATACATTAGTAAGTGCCTTGTATTAACTTCCTCTACATAATAAATACTATTTGCTGAAGTGAAGTAACACAACCCTGTTAAGTAGGCAGCACAGTGGCTCAGTGATTAGCATCGGTACCCTGCAGTGCTGGGGTCCTGTGTTTGAATCTCACCAAAGACAACATCTACATGGAGTTTGTATGTTCTCCTTATGTTTGTGTGGATTTCCTCCTTGTACTCGGGTTTCATCCCACAAAAACATAGCAGGGAACATAGCAGAATATAGCAGTGCTATAAAAATTCATAAAATAAATAAGTGAATAACTAGAATAAAATATATAACTCTAAAGTATATTAAGGTATTTTTTTGAGACAAAGTGAAAATGATGCACTTTGACAAAAGGTTTGCCTTGGAATTACTAGACTTACAATGCTAAAGAAAAAGAGTTTTATTCACATATATTTTTATCAGCTTTACAAGAAAGAAGATAGATAGATAATAGATGATAATAGATGATAGACAGACACATAGATAGACAGAGATGGAAAGATAATTAGATAGATAGATAGATAGATACCCAAGAAAACTGAAGGCTGTAATCACTGTCATAGGTGATTCAACTAAGAATTGAGTAAAAGGTCTGAATACTTATGTTAATGCAATATTTTAATTTTTCCTTTTCAATAAATATGAAAAGATTTCTAAGATTTTTTTCAATTTGTCATTATGATGGGGTATTGAGTGATGAACAATGAGTAAAAACTGAAATTTTTATTTTACTTTAATTTTGGCACAAGGTTGCAATATGTGAAAAAGGGAACGGGTCTGAGTTAGATTGTTATGAATTTCCCCAAAATTTGTCAGCAAAACAAATCCAGGAAATCTTGATTAGTTTCAGATAGAGATGAGCGAGCATGCTCGTCCGAGCTTGGTGCTCATTCGAGTATTAGGGTATGAGGTCGTAATGCTCGAGGCTCGGACAAGTATCTCGCCATGCTCGAGGAAATGGCATCTCCCGCATTTTGAATTTTTGCCGCCTATAAACTCAGCCAAAAATAAAAAATAAAAAGTTTGGACCAACGATATATATATATATATATATATATATATATATATATATATATATATTTTTCCATAAGTGCATATCCATAAAGCAGAACTATAGATATTTAAAGGTATGGTTGCACAACATATAATAAACAATAAAAGTAGAAATAAATTTAAATATATGTGGCACTATGCCGACTAAAGATAGAAAAGGAAGTCCTTAGTTACACATATTTGCAAATGCGTGATCATGCCCACTCACCAATCGTCACGGTAACTTCCTGTGGAGTGGGTCCCTACACTCATCTATGCCTCTGTTCAGACTACATCCAAGTCTCCATTGTTCAGGGCGTGTGAGACCAGCTAAATAGGTATCCCACCAGGAAGTCCTGGGTGAATGGGCGTCGTCAGGTCCAAAAGGAGCATGCAAGGCTCAGTATATAATGATAAAAAATAAAAAGTTTGGACCAACGATATATATATATATTTTTTTTCCATAAGTGCATATCCATAAAGCAGAACTATAGATATTTAAAGGTATGGTTGCACAACATATAATAAACAATAAAAGTAGAAATAAATTTAAATATATGTGGCACTATGCCGACTAAAGATAGAAAAGGAAGTCCTTAGTTACACATATTTGCAAATGCGTGATCATGCCCACTCACCAATCGTCACGGTAACTTCCTGTGGAGTGGGTCCCTACACTCATCTATGCCTCTGTTCAGACTACATCCAAGTCTCCATTGTTCAGGGCGTGTGAGACCAGCTAAATAGGTATCCCACCAGGAAGTCCTGGGTGAATGGGCGTCGTCAGGTCCAAAAGGAGCATGCAAGGCTCAGTATATAATGATAAAAAATAAAAAGTTTGGACCAACGATATATATATATATATATATATATTTTTTTTTTTTTTTTCCCATAAGTGCATATCCATAAAGCAGAACTATAGATATTTAAAGGTATGGTTGCACAACATATAATAAACAATAAAAGTAGAAATAAATTTAAATATATGTGGCACTATGCCGACTAAAGATAGAAAAGGAAGTCCTTAGTTACACATATTTGCAAATGCGTGATCATGCCCACTCACCAATCGTCACGGTAACTTCCTGTGGAGTGGGTCCCTACACTCATCTATGCCTCTGTTCAGACTACATCCAAGTCTCCATTGTTCAGGGCGTGTGAGACCAGCTAAATAGGTATCCCACCAGGAAGTCCTGGGGTGAATGGGCGTCGTCAGGTCCAAAAGGAGCATGCAAGGCTCAGTATATAATGATAAAAAATAAAAAGTTTGGACCAACGATATATATATATATATATATATATATTTTTTTTTTTTTTTTTTTCCATAAGTGCATATCCATAAAGCAGAACTATAGGTATTTAAAGGTATGGTTGCACAACATATAATAAACAATAAAAGTAGAAATAAATTTAAATATATGTGGCACTATGCCGACTAAAGATAGAAAAGGAAGTCCTTAGTTACACATATTTGCAAATGCGTGATCATGCCCACTCACCAATCGTCACGGTAACTTCCTGTGGAGTGGGTCCCTACACTCATCTATGCCTCTGTTCAGACTACATCCAAGTCTCCATTGTTCAGGGCGTGTGAGACCAGCTAAATAGGTATCCCACCAGGAAGTCCTGGGTGAATGGGCGTCGTCAGGTTCAAAAGGAGCATGCAAGGCTCAGTATATAATGATAAAAAATAAAAAGTTTGGACCAACGATATATATATATGGATGTAGTCTGAACAGAGGCATAGATGAGTGTAGGGACCCACTCCACAGGAAGTTACCGTGACGATTGGTGAGTGGGCATGATCACGCATTTGCAAATATGTGTAACTAAGGACTTCCTTTTCTATCTTTAGTCGGCATAGTGCCACATATATTTAAATTTATTTCTACTTTTATTGTTTATTATATGTTGTGCAACCATACCTTTAAATATCTATAGTTCTGCTTTATGGATATGCACTTATGGAAAAAAAAAAATATATATATATATATATCGTTGGTCCAAACTTTTTATTTTTTATCATTATATACTGAGCCTTGCATGCTCCTTTTGGACCTGACGACGCCCATTCACCCAGGACTTCCTGGTGGGATACCTATTTAGCTGGTCTCACACGCCCTGAACAATGGAGACTTGGATGTAGTCTGAACAGAGGCATAGATGAGTGTAGGGACCCACTCCACAGGAAGTTACCGTGACGATTGGTGAGTGGGCATGATCACGCATTTGCAAATATGTGTAACTAAGGACTTCCTTTTCTATCTTTAGTCGGCATAGTGCCACATATATTTAAATTTATTTCTACTTTTATTGTTTATTATATGTTGTGCAACCATACCTTTAAATATCTATAGTTCTGCTTTATGGATATGCACTTATGGAAAAAAAAAATATATATATATATCGTTGGTCCAAACTTTTTATTTTTTATCATTATATACTGAGCCTTGCATGCTCCTTTTGGACCTGACGACGCCCATTCACCCAGGACTTCCTGGTGGGATACCTATTTAGCTGGTCTCACACGCCCTGAACAATGGAGACTTGGATGTAGTCTGAACAGAGGCATAGATGAGTGTAGGGACCCACTCCACAGGAAGTTACCGTGACGATTGGTGAGTGGGCATGATCACGCATTTGCAAATATGTGTAACTAAGGACTTCCTTTTCTATCTTTAGTCGGCATAGTGCCACATATATTTAAATTTATTTCTACTTTTATTGTTTATTATATGTTGTGCAACCATACCTTTAAATATCTATAAACTCAGCCAATCTCAAGCCAGGAGACTCTGCGGTACACCCAGCATCACGTGGGGCCCTTACATGTCGATAGCAGGGGTTGGCTGGCCTGATCAGATGACCCTGGAATATACTAGTGACTGCCAGCGGTGCTCGGCTCAGATGATGTCTGGATGGGGGACAGAGCTGCTGCATTTCAGGGAGAGTGTTAGGGCCTAGATTTAGTTCTCTGTTAGGCAGGAGTGATCTCAAAAGAACCCAACAGCCCTTCTAAGGGCTACAAGACATTTTGTTTATCTCCTGGCTGGGCTGGCTGGCACTAGTAGTGCAACTATCGCCATATATAACCCTTTTTTTTATTGTTTTATCTCAGTTATACAAATCCATTTCATACAGCAGTGTGGAACCATTCTGTGTGTCACAGTTCAGCTGTCCACTCACCACAAACCACAATCCGTATTTTCTGTCCAGGTGACCCATACTGTACGTCACGTAATCAAATACGGTAATTTACTTTCACTGATACAGCTACATTAGAAAAATCTCTGTGCGACATTTGTCTGGGTTGCAGTCAAAATAGCCACAGTCAGCAGGGGCTGAGTTTGCTCTCTGATAGTTTCTGCACGTCACATTAAAAAAAAAAAAAAAAAAAAAATTATATATATATATATAATATAAAAAAATATATATAAAAAAAATAGTTTTTTTGTTGTTTTATCTCAGTGATACAAATCCATTTCATACAGCTGTGTGGAACCATTCTGTGTGTCACAGTTCAGCTGTCCAGCCAGTCACCACAAACCACAATCTTTATTTTCTGTCCAGGTGACACATTCTGTACGTCACTTAATTAAAAAAGGTCTTTTGCTCTCACTGATACAGCTACATTACAAAAATCTCTGTGCAACATTTGTCTGGGTTGCACTTAAGCAGACCAAGTATGCCTAATCTAATAGTTTCAGTGTAATTGCTCCATACTGCACGGTACGTAATAACATAAGTAATTTAGCTCTAACTTATCCACCTATATACAAAACACAATCTTTATTTTCTGTCCAGGTGACACATTCTGTACGTCACTTAATTAAAAAAGGTCTTTTGCTCTCACTGATACAGCTACATTACAAAAATTTCTGTGCGACATTTGTCTGGGTTGCACTTAAGCAGACCAAGTATGCCTAATCTAATAGTTTCAGTGTAATTGCTCCATACTGCACGGTACGTAATAACATACGCAATTTTGCTCTAACTTATCCACCTATGTATTTTCTTGTTCAGATTGAACAAGTTTGTGGGTTTCAGTACGGCAGGCCCATTTATTTATTTTTTTATATAAAATACACTTATATACAGAAAATGTTGAACCCCAGGGCTAAGGGTTGAGGGCATGGGCATTCAATTACTGCAGGGGGCAGAGGCTGTGGTCCTGGGCAGGGTGAGACAGTACCTGCTGATGAGGGAGCAGGGGAACACCGCAGAGCTACACCTGACCTATTTCCCTATGCCCAAGTTTTCCAACTGTCGCAGTCTGTGGGTGATGATGATGATGACAATGTTGACTTAGTGGAAGAAGTGTGTAAAGAGGTGTCGGACGATGAGGATACACGGTTGTCAGACAGTGGTGAAGTTGTTGTCAGGGCAGGAAGTCCGAGGGGGGAGCAGACTGAGGAATCGGAGGATGACGAGGTGACTGACCCAAGCTGGGTTGATAAGCCGAGTGAAGACAGTGCTTCTGAGGCGGAAGCGAGTGCTGCACCAGAACAGGTTGGAAGAGGCAGTGGTGTGGCCAGAGGGAGAAGCAGGGCCAGAGCTGGTGCATCAGCAGCAACTGTTTCACGTAGTGAAGCTCCTGTGATGAGGCCTAGATGTTCGCAAGTCTGGAAATTCTTTAAAGAAAGTGAGGATGACCAACGAACTGTGGTGTGCAACCTGTGCCACACCAGGATCAGCAGGGGTGCCACCACTACTAGCCTAACCACCACCAGCATGCGCAGGCATATGAGTGCTAAACACCCCACTCAATGGAACCAAGGACGTTCACCACCTCCTGCGGGTCACGCCACTGCTCCTTCCCCTGTGTCACTCGCTGCCTCAGCTAGTAAAGCCCCTGCCCAGGACCCCGGCACGAGCGCCTCCCGCCGGAAAACCACACCTTCTCCTCCACAGTGTCCACCAATGTGTCCCAGCGCAGCGTTCAGCTGTCTGTACAGCAGACGCTGGAGTGCAAGAGGAAATACAGTTCCACCCACCCACATGCCCAAGCCCTCAACGTCCACATCTCCAAATTGCTGAGCCTGGAGATGCTGCCCTATAGGCTGGTAGAGACCGAGGCCTTTCGCAATCTCATGGCGGTGCCTGCCCCTCAGTATTCGGTCCCTAGCCGCCACTATTTTTCCCGATGTGCCGTCCCATCCCAGAACATCATCCGCGCCCTGTCCAACGCTGTTTCTGAGAAGGTCCACCTAACCACGGACATGTGGACAAGTGCTGCCGGGCAGGGACACTATATCTCACTGACGGCCATTGGGTTAACTTGGTGGAGGCTGGGACCGAGTCTGACCCTGGGGCCGCTCATGTACTGCCCACACCGAGGATTGCGGGGCCTACCTCTGTCACGGTCTCTCAGACGTACTATGCCTCCTCCTCCGACCCCTCCTCCTCCTCCACCTCCTTCTCTGAATTACCATCCGTGGGCACGGCGCCTTCAGTCGGCAGCTGTAGGCGCAGCAGCAGTGCCGTGGGTAAGCACCAGCAGGCGGTGCTCAAACTGCTGAGCTTAGGTGACAAAAGGCACACCGCCCAAGAGCTGTTACAGGGCATCACGGCGCAGACCGATCTGTGGCTGGCACTGCTGAACCTCAAGCCAGGCATGGTTGTGTGTGACAATGGGCGTAACCTGGTGGCGGCTCTGCAACTCTGGCCCACGTGTTCAATCTAATAGTTCAGCGGTTCCTCAAGACATACCCCAATCTGTCTGATTTGCTCACCAAGGTGCGCCGCATCTGTGCGCATTTCTGCAAGTTGACCACAGATGCTGCCACTCTGAGAGCAGCGCAGCGCCGCCTACAACTGCCCGCTCACCGACTGTTGTGCGACGTGCCCACAAGATGGAATTCGACATTAAACATGTTATCCAGAGTTTTCCAGCAGCGCAGAGCGATTGTAGACTGCCAGATGTCAACTTCCACCAGAACTGGTAGTCAGGTCAGTCAGCTTCCTCAAGTCTACAATGAGGAGTGGACGTGGATGTCTGATATCTGCCAGGTGTTGAGCAACTTTGAGGAGTCAACACAGATGGTCAGCGGCGATGCCGCCATTATCAGCCTCACCATCCAGCTGCTTTGCCTGTTGAAAAACTCACTGCTCATCATGAAGTCGGATGCTTTGCGCTTGTCACAAGAGATGGTGGAGGACGTTATGTCGCTTGATAGCCAGAGCACCCTCCGGTCTGTTTCTCAGCACGTATCGGAGGAGGAGGATGAGGAGGAAGAGGAGGAGAATGTTGGCGAGACAGAAGAGGGTACCAGTGCTCAGTCTTTAACTCTTGAGCGTGTATGGGCTGAAGAGGAGGACTTGGAGGAGGAGAAGGAAATGGAGAGTCAGGCCAGTGAGGAGAGGGAATTCTTGCGTGTTGGGACTCTGGCACACATGGCAGACTTCATGTTAGGCTGCCTATCCCGTGACCCTCGCGTTAGAAGAATTTTTTCAAACACCGATCACTGGGTGTTCACTCTCCTGGACCCACGGTACAAGCAGAACTTTTCCACTCTCATCCCTGTAGATGAAAGGAGTATGAGAGTGAATCAATATCAACAGGCCCTGGTGCACAAGCTGAAACAATCCTTCCCATCGGACGCCGCTAGCGGCAGAGGGCATTGTTCTGTGGGCCAAGTAGCGGGGGAGAGGAGGCGAGCAGGCAGCTTGTCCAGCACTGGCAGGGGAACGCTCTCCAAGGCCTTTGCCAGTTTTATGTCACCCCAGCAAGACACTGTCACCTGTCCCCTGTCTAGGCAGAGTAGCTGACCATACCAACGTCCGTAGCAATTACTCTGCTCCATACATCTACTGGGTTTCAAAGCTGGACACGTGGCCTGAACTGGCGCTGTACGCCTTGGAGGTGCTGGCCTGCCCTGCCGCTAGTGTGTTGTCAGAGCGGGTATTCAGTGCAGCTGGTGGCGTCATCACCGATAAGCGTACACGCCTGTCAACTGACAGCGCTGACAGGCTGACGATTATTAAAATGAACAAAGCCTGGATTTCACCGGAATTCAAATCTCCTCCGGGGGAAAGCAGCTAAAGATTAACATTAATTATGTATCCGATTCCTCTTATCTTCTCCTCCTACTCCTCCTCCTCCTTGTCGTCTTTGCCTAACGCTGACCCAAAAAACGCAATTTTTTAGAGGTCCAACTGGCACTCTTTTTCCACAATTTTTCCGGAGGTCCACCTACAGGCCCTCTCTCCAAACAATTTTTCGGAGGTCCACCTACAGGCCCTCTCTCCAAACAATTTTTCTTTGCACCTAGTTGGGTGCTTCCCTAACATGTGATGGGTATGTGCCTCACCTTTCTTGGTCTGGGTGAGCACAATTGCCATGAGGGTAACCACCAGGCTGTTGCAGGAGAATTTGGGGTAATGGTGGGATTAGGCAGCCTCAGAGGCATCCATGCATGCTGCCCCTGCTTTTTCCTTTCCATTTCCATGGTGTTTCCATCATTTTCTGATGTTTCCAGGTTTTCACCCAGCCTTCCCTAGGCAGAGCCTTGATCACCTGCAAAAAATGCTCGAGTCTCCCATTGACTTCAATGGGGTTCGTTACTCAAAACGAGCACCCGAGCATCAGGAAAAGTTTGTCTCGAATAACGAGCACCCGAGCATTTTAGTGCTCGCTCATCTCTAGTTTCAGACAAATCATGTAAAACAGGCCCCAGTGTCATTTTTCTGTAAGAACTGTCAGGGAAATCCATGAGGGAGGAGGAAGAAGGATGTCACATGACACTGGGAAGAAGTGGAGGGGAGTGCTTCATCACCTATTGGGGGTGACAGCAGGCAGAGATACGCCTGGGCAGAATGGGCAAATGCCATACTTTCTTGAGCTGCTAATGAGAGTGGATGGATCCCTGCATTGTCTGACAATAAACGCTATTAGCATATACAAAGGCAGAAGCAACTATTTAGTGTAACAGACACAGTCTAGGGAAAGAAAATAAAGAAAAAAGTGTAGATTTTAGGGACTTTAATTACGAAAAGCTTTTAGGGAGTGCGTGGCTGAGGACTGAGGGGCTGGGCATGCTGCTAAATAAAGCAGCATATAACACCTACAAAAAGGACCACCAAAGCCACGGTAAAAACCAAATGCTTTTTTAAATCAAAACATATAATACATGACAAAACAAAATATAGAATATAAAATAGCGGATGTAATATCAATATGAGGATACACTGGTGAGAATATATATAAAATTTGCAGCAGCCCAGCCAAATGTACAAAATAAATATATAGGTATATATATTACATATATTACCTGCATAGACATGTAACTACACATATCAACCCACTAAAGTGCCTAGTGCAAACCATACAGGAAAAAGGAAAGTCACATGCTATGCAAGATAATCATACGTCCAGGTGCATTAACACATAGGCAACGGGCAATACCAGTATCTAAACAATCAAATCCATGTGGATACCCACCAGGCTCTGAACCCGATGCGCGTTTTGCCGATGGCTTCCTACCCCCTGAGGAAGTATGACGTATGATTATCTTGCATAGCATGTGACTTTCCTTTTTCCTGTATGGTTTGCACTAGGCACTTTAGTGGGTTGATATGTGTAGTTACATGTCTATGCAGGTAATATATGTAATATATATCTATATATTTATTTTGTACATTTGGCTGGGCTGCTGCTAATTTTATATATATATTCTCACCAGTGTATCCTCATATTGATATGACATCCGCTATTTTATATTCTATATTTTGTTTTGTCATGTATTATATGTTTTGATTTAATAAAGCATTTGGTTTTTACCGTGGCTTTGGTGGTCCTTTTTGTAGGTGTTATAAGATAGGTTTGGCCCCTTGCCTATTTACAATATATTGCTCGGCTTATAGGTGTTGTAAATAAAGCAGCAGCATCAGCAGCACCTCCTTCTACATTACAAAACCAACCACCTGCAAGAAAATAAATAATATAATAAAACAGTCCTATCCTTGTTCGTAATGCAGACAATAATAGGACATGTTCTATCTTTTTGTGGTACGGACAAACGGAAACGGAATGCACACGCGTTTTTTTCTGTGGACCCATTGAAATGAACGTAACGGACATGAAAATATGTTTTTGTTCATGAGCCCTGAAGCTGTGTGTTACACCACCCTAAAGGGGAAATTTATCATTCTCCCTATGTCTTCTTGGTGGTAGAAAGTGGCAAAACCCTGTTTTTATTATTTTAAATGCCATTGCTACTTTTTAAGTCACAAATGGCACTTTTACTCTGCCCTCATCAGTTTACAACAAGGGTGTGTGGTGGGGCCACCAGCCTCTACACATTCATCAATATTAACACTAGAAACTGGCATAGATAAAGGCAGGTGTTTGTGACAGCTTTGAGCTGCCAAAGGTTTCAGACTGGCACATGAACTATTAGAGAAGACATGTTATTTATGATGAGACCTGTGCTTCATCATACATTACATGCCTTCTCTGGCAGAACAAGCGCTATCAATCCGGCATAGCATATTGGGACATAAGTAAATCAGGGCCTAAAAGTGTAATTATGGCTGAGATTAGTGTTAAAATCTTATAGCAAGATCAACATATGTAAAATGTATATTTATTTATACTTTACTTCATATTATATGATACTAGCAGAAAGTCATTCAGATTTCATCTATTTATTTAATGTTTGTGTGTCGTTGCAGAGAGAAAGTCAATGCAGCTGACAGAAATTGATTTTTACCTTCATTTTTTCAATCCCTATTGGCTGTGGAGTGGGAGGGGGTGTGGTTTAATGGGACACGGGGGGTTAAGTCCTTCATTTCAGGGTGGCCTGAATTATAGGTTAATGCCATGGTAATTTGAGGAAACACAATGGGTAGCAGTGGAAGAAAACATTGCTTTGCGCGGGTATATTTAATCTATTTCATTTAATGTTTCTGTGTGTCGTTGCAGAGAGAAAGTCATCCTCCCTCCCATCCCTGCAGCTGACAGATGTTGATTTTTACTTTCAATTGTTCAATCTCCATTGGCTGCGGAGTGGGAGGGGTCATGGCCTGACTGAGTCGGGGGCGTGACGTTGCAAGACCTGGGGCGGGGTTTTAAGTCCTTCTTTTGATGGTGGCCAGAATTACAGGTCGATGCCATGGTAATTTATGAGGACTCGCCATGGGTAACAGTGGAAGAAAACATTGCTTTGCATGGGTATATTTAATCTATTTCATTTAATGTTTCTGTATGTTGTTGCAGAAAGAAATCCAACTTCCCTCCCACCCCTGCAGCTGACAGAAGTTGATTTTTACCTTCATTTTTTCAATCCCCATTGGCTGCGGAGTGGGAGGGGGCGTGGCCTGACAGAGTCGGCGCGTGGTTTCGCGAGATCTGGGGCGGGGGTCAGAGTGGCATGAATTACAGGTCGATGAAATGGTAATTTATGGGGACCCGCAATGGGTAACAGTGGAAAAAAAAACATCTTTTATTAGTACTGAATGGTCGTAGTCTAAAATTAGTCAATTTCATCTACGATTTTTGTGTGTCGTTGCAGAGAGAAATTCACCCTCCCACCCCTGCAGCTGATTTTTTTCAATCCCCGTTGCCTGCGGAGTGGGAGGGGGCGTGGCCTGGCAGAGTTGGGGGTGTGGATTATCAAGATGCTTCGAACGGTTGTAGTCTGAAATTAGTCTATTTCATCTAAAATTTTGTGTGTCATTGCAGAGAGAAATTCACCCTCCCACCCCTTCAGCTGACAGAAGTTTATTTTTCCCTTCATTCTTTCAATCCCTGTTGGCTGCGGAGTGGGAGGGGGCATGACCTGACAGAGTTGGGGGTGTGGCTTAGCAAAGCGCTTTGCATAGGTACATTTAATCTATTTCATTTAATGTTTCTGTGTGTCGTTGCAGAATGGCTGCAGAGTGGGAGGGGGCGTGGTCTGACAGAGTAGGGGGTGTGACTTAGCAAGACGATTCGAACAGTTGTAGTCTATAATTAGTGTATTTTATCTAAAATTTTTGTGTGTCGTTGCAGAGAGAAATTCACCCTCCCACCCCTGCAGCAAACAGAAGTTTATTTTTACCTTTATTTTTTCAATCCCCGTTGGCTGCGGAGTGGGAGGGGGCGTAACCTGACAGAGTCGGGGGCGTGAATTAGCAAGACGCTTCGCATGGATGTATTTAATCTATTTCATTTAATGTTTCTGTGTGTCGTTGAAGAAAGAAAGTCAACCTTCCACCCATCCCTGCAGCTGACAGAAGTTGATTTTTACCTTTATTTTTTCAATCTCTGTTGGCTGCGGAGTGAAAGGGGGTGTGGCCTGACAGAGTTGGGGGTGTGGCTTAGTGAGACCTGGGGCGGGGGTTTTAAGTACTTCTTTTAGGGTGGCCTGAATTAAAGGTCAATACCATGCTTATTTATGAGCCCACGCAATAGGCAGCAGTGGAGGAAAACATCTTTTATTACTACTGAACTGTAGTAATAGAAAAACACATAAGTTATATTTATGGTAACCGGAATACCTTTAACAGTGTCAGTAAATAGAAATGGATGAGATCCTCAGCTGCTGATAATTACCTGGTTGTTATGGAAACCTGCCCTCCCCGTGTGCCTTTGCAGAGAATGGCAGTTGGAGTTTAAAACCAAAGTTCCCAGTTGTAATGTTGGCTAATGGAGATCATATTTTGGGAATATCTCAGGAACGGTATGTCCTAGAGAGATGAGACCTGGTCTAAAACCTTCCCGGACACCTGATGTACCTGTGTGCCGAATTTGGTCAAAATCGGTCCAGTAGTTTGGTCGCGCATAGAGAACAGACAGACAGACAAACTCATTTTTATATTATTAAGAGATAAGAGATTTATTGAAAAGTAAACAAATACCAACAAACAAAGTAAGCAAATACCAGCAGAAAAATATGCAAATTCCTTATAATAATTTTATTTGAATTGTTCATTTCTGCTGGAATTTAAATTGCTTTGAATTATGTTTCTGTACAACGTCTAAAAATGTGTAATATAAAACTGTTGGCAGTGATACTCCTCAAATAACTGATAATAAAACTCTTAAATGTCAAAAGTCATTTCATTTTTCCAACAAGACAAATTAGACCATCCCTAACCATATTAAAATATTATTCACTTTGACAATAGAACCACTTCTGAGACATGAACTATTGCTATATTAGAGAAAAAAGAGGTAATCAGTATTTTTCATCTTCTAAGAATCCCTTTAATGCAAAAATATCCATCACATCTAATGGAAATGGTATGCACCTAGAAGGGAAAAATGTCTTTTCATATTTCCAGCTTATGGCTGATTTAAAATGGATAACTGTAAGTAATGCCTGCATCTAAAAATAATTATGATGCTTGCTTATTCAGCAACTCACACAAATACATTTACTAAGATAAATCTAAACTTGCAAAGTCAGACTAAATTTAAGGTGAGTTTATTTAAAATAAATACATGTAATACATGAAATGCTTTTAATTATTTTCACTTCTTGCTACCTACAGTATGCATTATTGTGCTTTTTATTGTACTTTGGGCAAAGAGAAGAATCTCTTTTATTCAGTAAACATTTTATACATTTGAAACATACAGCTATATTAAACATTAAAAAAAAACTTCCTTTCTCTGTATAAAAACAATATATTTAATGTAAAGTTCCAAAACTTAAGTTCAGATTAAAATTACCAGACATTATTTAGAAACTGGAAACTGTATCAATACACCGTATGAATAAACATCATTACAGTGATATGTCCAATAAAGATGTGTCCTTCCTTACCTTTGCATTAAAAATCTGAAAATTTAAAATTTCCATCAGGTTCAGCCTTTTTTTTATTAATTATGTATTATTTATTGCTAAATTAAGAAAATTCCCTAATGCCATTTTTTTAGCTGTTTAGATAAGCATCTAATTCTTTTAAAGTGCTTTGTGTATATTTTGGAAAAGCACCATATAGTAATGGGGTGCAACTAGAAAGGGTTCTTCAACGCTATTTAAGTATTAAATAGATTCAGTGCACACGCAAACGTAAATCAAAAATATATCTTTTAATTTTCCAAGAGGTATTTATACTTGATTTTCCATTGTCTCAGCAAAAAATTGAAAATAAAGGCAACTTGTAAATTCAAGAATTGTTTCTCAGATAGATGATGATGATGACAACGTTTTGGTCATGGTGACCTTTTTCAAGTCTCATCAAAATATAATCTTGAAGAGGAATGGTGCCGAGACAAGAGCGCAGATCAAAGATGACCTTACTTATTGATGACCTATCTTCAGGTTAGGTCATGAATATCTGATCGGTGGTGGTCTGATTCCTGGCACCCCCGCTGATCGGCTGTTTGAAGAAGAGGTGGCACTCTTGTGAGTGCTACTTCCTCTTCAAGATTACACTTCATCTTGCTTACAGCGGTGGTGCAGTGCAATTACAAGTGCCTGTCCCATTCTAGCTAATAGTTCAGTGTTAGCATTTTTAACTTACACTGCATCACCCAGACCACACACAGTGTAGTCTTGAAGAGGAAGTAGCTCTCTCACGACTGCTGCCTCCTCTTGAACCGACTTATTGTTGGGGACGCCGCGAGTCCAGACCCTTACAGATTAGATATTAATTACTTATCCTGAATGTAGGTCATCATGATCACAACAGTAAGAGTAGTATTTGTTAGTAACATCTGTGTAAAACTGTGTAGGTGACAGCATTATGTGGTTCAAAATTGACAAGTAGACAATAAAGTGAGATGAGAAGAGTTCAGGTCTGGCAGAGTACTGGACACTACTGTAGACAAGCAGGTCAAGCAGCAGAGAGCAAAGGTGGTCAGAAACAAACTGGGTCAACAACAGGATAAGAAGAAAAATAAAACCTAAACAAAGTTTTAAAACTTAAAAGGACCTACCATATTGTTCAGGCACAGGAAGATGAAGTCAAGTTCCTTATAAATCCTATAATGACAGAACACTGGTAAGAGAGAAGGTGCATTGGTACTCTTTGGACTCTCGCCATCTCAGCCCCAATAGCGCTGCCTAGAACAGTAGAGATGAGCAAATTTCTCAAAAATTCGATTTGGACGGTTCACCGAATTTTCCAAAAAAAATTTGATTCTAATTTATTTGTTAAAAATTGCGTTATGGAACTCTTTTTTTCTGGCTGCTAAGAGTATTTATAGTGTGCATTGCAGAAACATGCATAGGGAGTCCGCTGTGCTAGTGAAACAGTACTGTGAGTTAGTAATTAAATAAACACACTCCAAAACTGGTTGTATCAGGCGCAAATTCATGCCAAAATCAAGGATGAATGGATGTACTTTTATATATGAAATAAACACACATCAAAACTGGTTGTATTAGACTGTAAATTCACCCCAAAAGCAAGCATGAATGGACATACTTTTTATATTTAAAACAAATGCAGAAGCAAAGATGAATGCAAGTAGTTAGATATCAACAACTGCTTGTATCAGACCACCACACTTTCAGCCCAATAACAGATGCTAGGATCACTGCAATTTCTAATATCTGTAGTTATAGATCACTTTTAGTAACCCCAATTAGTGCAGCAAGGTGTAATAGAATAGCCTCTATTACCCAGACTTTACACTCTCCTATTGATCCCTGCTCTCTCCCTACAGTGTGGATAATGTCTCCTTATCCTTTCCTTACACTATGAATAATCTTTAACTGAACTGCTCAATCTTTTTTATTTTTTTTAAATAAAGTCTTTTCTAAACACTGTCCCTAGTGTCTGCAACGTCTCTCCCTGCACTAAGTTCACTGTAAAATGGCCGTGCTATCTGCTTATTGGCTGTCTGCATGGCATTTCTTCAAAATTTGATTTTGCTGCTTTGCCAAACTTTACAAAAAAATCTCTTTGTGATGAATTACTTTGTCACAAATCACTTTTTGGGTAAGTACCGGGTGCAATGACAGGGAGCTGCAATAGCGCTGCCTCTCATCATTTTACCCCTCAGATGTCGTGTTCATACACAATCATGGCATCTGAGAGTAAAAACAGTGTAAAATTAACAGAAAAAAAAAATCATACTTACCGCTTCCATTTGCTTGTGACCAGAGGTGACGTTGTCATGCATCATACGTCAGCACGCATGGATTTCAGCCAAGATCTTCAATCAAGATGGCAGCAGCCGTCCCGCCGCAAGCAAATGGAGGAGGTAAGTATGATTATTTTTTTTGTTTTTTACACTACTTAAGGTTAAATCAATTCACTAAGCATGAGGAAATTCGGCTTTCAGGCGAATCAAATTTATCCTGAAATTCAGATCGAATTCTTCTTCATTGGATTCGATTCATTCAACTCTAATCATGAACAACGGTTCATAGGAATATCTCACTCCTGAGAATTGCCCCATGTAAAGGTGCTACTGGCCACCCAATGAACAAGTAAATGTTCACTTGTTGGTAATCAAATCTTTCACATGGCACCTACATTCCTTGCACCTATCATCCATCGCCATAAAGAGGGGATGATTACTGCATGCAAATGTAGCTCTAATGCAGCTCAATGATCTGGCCATGATCGGGAACAAACAGAATATTCCCGATTATTGCCCTGTGTACTAGCCCATGTAAAAGAGCCCTAAGGGCTCATGCACACGACAGTGAAAAATGGCCGTGTGATGGCCTTCTAAGTAGCGGCCGTCACACGGCCATTTTTTGTGCCAATGTTAGCCTATGGGGCTATTCACATGGCCGTTTATTTATTACATTCCACGGCCCGACTGCCCCATTGAAATCAATCTGCCCGTTTTTAACGACCAATTGACAGGAGTGCTCCCGTCTACCGGCCATTAAAAACAGGTCCCATATGGCCACTCACCCTACCCACTTGCTCGCGCAGTCTCCAGTGAGCAGGCCCTGCCGATGGACCTGCGTTATGCGCGGTGAAGTCATCGCGGTGACGGCAGGACCTGTGTGTGAGAGAAGAGACTGCTGCAGCGCGAGCAAGTGGAGAAGGTGAGGTGTTTTTTGTTTAAATCATCAAAAAGCAGCTCTTGGGGCATTTATTTAAACCATGGGGGACATTATTTTACATGGGGGCTTACATGGGGGACATTATTTTACATGGGGGCCTACATGTGGGACATTATTTTACATGGGGGACATTATTTTACATGGGGGCCTACATGGGGGACATTATTTTAGTTAGGGGCACTATGGAGGACATTATGGGCATCATGGGGGTCATGATTATAGTTAGGGGCAAGAAATCACTGCCAATCCAATTCATCAATTTAAAAACGGACATGAAAAACTGATACAAAACGGATGCAAAACGGACATTAAAAATGGACACACGGCCAGAAAATGGATGCACACACTGGTGCAAAATGGCCATGAAAAACTGACAGTGTGTCCGTTTTTAACGGACGTTTTTTTTCACTGTCGTGTGCATGTAGCCTAGTTAAAAACGGACACACTGTCAGTTTTTCATGGTCATTTTGCATCAGTGTGTGCATCAATTTTCTGGCCGTGTGTCCATTTTTAATGTCCGTTTTGCATCCGTTTTGTATCAGTTTTTCATGTCCGTAAAAAAATTGATGAATTGGATTAGCAGTTATTTCTTGCCCCCAACTATAATCATGACCCCCATGATGCCCATAATGTCCTCCATAATGCCCCTAACTAAAATAACGTCCCCCACGGTGTAAATAATTTTTTATAATGCCCCAGCTAAAATAATGTCCCAATGGAGGCCCCCTGGTAAAATAATGTCCCCCATGTAGGCCCCCTGGTAAAATAATGTCCCCCATAGTGTAGGATTTTTTTTATTGTTCCCAACTTTAATAATGTCCCCCCATGTAGGCCCCCATCTTAAATAATAATTTCCCCCATGGTTTAAATAAATACCCCCACAGCTGCTTTTTTAAGATTAAAAAAAACAAAAACAAAAAAAACCTCACCTTATCCAATTGCTTGCGCTGCAGCAGTCTCTTCTCTCTTCACTGAAGAGGACCTGCCGAAGGACCTGCGATGTGCTCGATGATGTCACTGCGCACGCCGACGTGGTGATGTCACCGCGCATAACACAGGTCCATCGGCAGGGCCTGCTCAATGAAGAAACCAGAGACTGCACAGCGCGAGCAAGTGGATAGGGTGAGTGGTCATAGTGTATCCGTTTTTAACGGCCGTTAGATGGGGGCACTCCTGTCAATCGGCCGTTAAAAAGGGCCCCATTCATTTCAATGGGGCAGTCGGCCCGTTGAAACGGCCCAGAAATAGGACATGTCCTATTTCTGGACGGACGCTATTCACTGGCTGTTAAAAAAACGACCATGTGAATAGCGCCATAGGCTTTCATTGGTGCTAAAAATGGACGTGTGACGGCCGTCACACAGCCATTTTTCACTGTCGTGCGCATGAGCCCTAAAGGAGGCAATACGCATTAGTCTAAAGTTGATCTTAATGGAAGATTTCAACCAAGACAATCAATTGTTGGTTGAAATTGAACAACAAACAATCATTTTACCTGGCTGATGACAGTCCATTATGATCTGAAAATAAGTTGGCCTTGTTTGAACTTGAATGTTCCCAGAAAGATGGTTTCATTGAACATATATGGCCAGTTTGAACAACTGTATATGCCACCATGGACCAAATTGTGTATGGCCATATCTGTGAAACAAACATTCACTAGATGTTTGTTTCCTCAATGTTGTTAAGCCATCATCCAACTTCTATGTAATGTGTATGGCCACCTATAGAAAGAATGTTTAATAATAAGATTTCATCAATGAAATTAGTATTTTCTGTGTCATATAAAGTGTACTTTTTATTTTTCATCATAGGGGTTGTGCAGCAATTCATATTGATGACCTATTGTCAGGATAGGTCATCAAAATCAGATCAGCGAGTATCCGACACCTGTCACACTTGCTGATCAGCTGTTTAAAGATTGAGACGCTCCATGAGATCACCAATTCCTGTTCATTACACAGCATTTTATCTTGGAAGTGCAGTGTAATACAAGTACCTGCAACATTCGCTTAAATGGAGAGAGTGCTTGTAATTACACTACACCGCCGCTCTACAGAAGACGACGTATAGTGTAAAGACCAGGAAGCAGTGCTTGCATGGAGTGCCGCCTCCTCATCAAACAACTGATCGGCTGGGTCCTGGTTGTTGGAACCCCAGTAATCAGATATTAATGACCTATTATCAGGATAAGTCATCAATATAAGTGAAAAGAGCTAATCCTATTCAAAAATGATAAAACTTAACATTTAATATATATGGATAAAATAGGGAGTCCTTTGATAAGACGATACAATGCATTACCACTTCATTTACAGAGGAACTCAAGGCTTTTGTAATTAGTGAGGTTCTAGTGGTCAGAACTCAACGATCATACAGTTATCATTTATCCTGTGCATAAATGATAAATATTGTTAATCCATTTAAATGTAAAATATTAAAGTAGGTACAGTAATTAACACAACCAAAATGTCTAGTAAGAATACAATTATTAACTTATGTACTTATTGGTATTACAACTAGACAAATTTAAGAAAATGCACATTTAACTTTTCTCTTTTCCAAATGTTCTCTACAATAAGTAGTGGCAGTATTTAGCAACAAACTACAAGTTATATTTGAATAATCAATCTGATATTTAGCACTGTCTACTCACTTTGAATTAAAATGCAGAACCTAAATCCACCTTCTGCCAGTAATTACTCAAGATTATCTTTTAACTACACTCCAGTGTGGCGTACTGTCGTATGGTGACGGTTTATTTAAAAAAATACCAAAATTTTATTAGATAACACTAGTAAAAATTATAGTCTCTGTTCCCTATAAGTGTGATAATATATTCTCACACTCACTGTCTGGATAGGAAGGAGGAAGGTGTAGCACTGTTAATGGATGTGCACAGTGTACTACACCTTTCATATAATATGATCTCCAATTGGTAGACACCCTGGGATAGATAAACCACCAGAATAAATCTGCTCCTTGGTTTACGGAGTGGATGAATGGTGGACACTAATAGTATAAGAAAGATCAAGTGTCATGGGGAACATTCAACCCTACCAGAAAACTGGTACAGGGAGGGGTCCCTGGGTGACTGTGGTTTAAGTACGCTACTACCAATGAAGCACTTGTTACTGCCAAATTTATAGAATACAGAGACTACTGCTTCTGACATTGATCTAGATGCTCCAAAGTACTACTTAATTGAGGTTACCATAATCTAAATGTGTATGGATCCCCTCCATAAAGTCCATAAACATTGACCGTAGGAGAGGACCCCTGCCTAACAGGTAACCCTTAAAATTGCTCACAACTGCCCTCACTCGACGCGTTTCTGATAGTGTCCATTAACTATCTCATCAGGACTCTGGGCTAATAACAGACAAAATGGACAAACGTTAGGAGCAGGAGATGCTGCACGTATCTCTACAGCAGCGTGCCGGCCCTGATGTGCACATTAGCCCAGACTCCTGATTAGTGAAAGCATTAGTGAAATATATCTATATATTCAAAGATTGCAGAGTGCTGCTGCCTTGTGTTTGATTGTAGTTTTGTTTTTCAGTCACAGCGATGCACAAATGCACATTTAATTCATTTTATAGACTACCTTTGTGTTTTGTTTATTTTTTTGCAATATAATTTTATTTGTAAATTAATTAAGTTTTTTTAAAAGCAAAATCAATTTCAAAATCAATTTAAACTTAGTAAGATTAATCCTATCATAAAATGGCAAAGAAGAATATAGATATCATAGTAAAGGAGAAAGTGAATGACAAATTAACTTTACTCCTCTTTACCTGACCTAGTGACAGGCGATTATTGGGAACAGACAACAGAACAAATGTTTCTCAATCAGTGCTCCCTCTAACCTGTGAGCTCTGGAAAGGAGAGGGTTAAACAAGATATACTAATGAGGATTAATGAGCTCAATACAAACTATACCTGCTGCAGAGTTTGGAACGGATTGCTGATTTTGGTGCTGCATCGATGATACTTTCACCTGATGAGCAAATGTTTGTTCATTCATCCAGTCATCGACAGGACTCTACAACAGGCCATTTATCTGTGGCAAGCATTCATACAAACTTTAGTTTATGATAATCTGTCCAAAAAGCAGCCCTATCAACTCAAAAATTGAGTAGTAAATGCTTGAAACAATCTTCCAGCAGATGTGGTTGGAAAATCAATAGTATGCTAGTTGAAACCTCCCTAGAATGAACATATATCTATCCTAGGAGAAAAATAAAAAGGAATAATCAATTCATTGCATTAAGCATAGTTCTGCACCTGGGGTGTTCCCAAAGCTGAGGATGCTCTCCCTCCCTCTTGCTTGGCAGGGTTGGAGATGTCGGCTGGCCCTGACAATCTGATGCCTATGCCTCTGCTCTGAGTAGTGATGAAAGCACATAAGCTCTGATCTTGCTACTGGAGCAGTAACTGAGCATGCACAGCTACACTTCTGGATAGCAGCACATGAACAGTCGCTGCACCACTTGTGGAAGCAGAGACTCTGCACTTGCACTGCTACACAGAGCAGCAGCGCAGGTGCGAGATTGTCAGGGCCAGCTGACATGTCCAGCCCTACCTTTCCGCAGGTGCAGATCACTGATTCTTATGAATTGATTCACTGATCTCTAACTAAATGGATCATGTAACATTTTTCTGTCATCATTTTTCTGTTTTTCTATGTTTCAAGTCAGTGGAAATATATTATATTTTTGGGGGACTTGGAAATGAAAAAAACCCAGCAATTCTACAATTTTTTTTTATAATGACATTCTGTAGTATAAATGATGCCATAACTTTTTTCTGAAGTTTATTACAATTAAACTTAATTTAACATAGCATAATAAAACATTTTAAAAGTAATTTGTTTGCAATGCTGCTGCTTTCAGAGACCCATATTGTATTTATTTTTCCTCATAGATGTAGGACTTATTATTTGTAAGACAAATAGTAGTTTTCAATGGTACCATTTTGAAATATGACATAATTCATTAAAGTGTATATACCTTTTTTTGTGTGGGGGATGAGTAACAAGCAATTCTGCCATTTCTTACATGACTTGCTATATAGAATAAGTAACATAATAATTTCATTATAAGGGGTTTTCAGTTGCAGCAACACCAATAATGTAATTTGTAGTTATTTTCAATATTTTTCCATTATAAAACATTTTATAAGGGATTTTTTTTTTTTTTTTTTTTTTTACCACTAGCGGAATTAAATGTGTGATGTTTAAATTGTTTTCTTCTGTGTTTCAGTGAATTATGCCTGTTAGCACTTAACATACATATAGTACAAGGAGTTTTTATGAGGAGCCTGATTGCCTCCAAAGAGATGCCTCTGCATAATGACTTGGATGCCACATTTATGGACATTAACTCTGTAAGTGTATGGAGAGTTGGCGGAGTTGTGCTAAGTAGTTATTCAGCAAATTGTGCAAGAACAATGTGGCTGGGAAAGGGGCATGGCTTAGTAGAGTCCTAAAATATGACAAATTTAGTAACAGAATGTGCCATTTCTATGCTTCAAAATAGTATTTAAAGTCAAGTATGCCAGAATTAAAGGGGTTTATGAGATAATTTTTACTGATCGTGGGGGTCCAACACCCTAAGCCACAACCTTCTTGCAGCTTTTCCTAGGCCACATTCATTGCACCTGGGGTGTTCCCAAAGCTGAGGATGATCCCCCTGCCCCTTGATTGGCAGGACTTGATATCTTGGCTGGCCCTGACAATCTCATGCTTGTGCCTATGCTTTGAGTAGTTATGGCCAGGCGCAGCTCAGCCTCATTGAAGTGAATGGGCTGAACTGCGATACCAAGTTTAGCCACTATCAGTTAGACAGCGCTGTGCTTGGTGAGCAGAGAATACGCTATGGCTCTACTACGAGTGTCAGTGCGTTCTTAAATGGCTGATCGGCATAGTTCCCGAGTGTCGTACCCTCACTGATCAGATACTGATGACCTATGACCCAGAGGATACGTCATCAGTAAAAATATCTTGTAAAACTCTTTAAAGTTGGTGTAATTAAAGAAAGGTGTCTAATGCTTTACAAAATATGTAAGGTGTAATCATATCCCACTTAAGAAGCGGCTTTAAAATAACAAATTTGGACGCAAATAATCTGTTTGGGAATGGAATGAGGAGCTTTTAAAAGCGTTAACTATTGCCATCTTGAAAACTTTCTGATTTGTGACTGCTTAATAGTTCTTATGTCCCTGCTGGCTGTCCATACTGAGAGACCTGCTTCTGAGAAGAGTTTGGCCCAAACATCAAAGCCAGTCATTCACAGAGGAATCTTAAAGCAGCAATGGGAAAACTGCTTATATGTTTGTGTGCTGCAGTAGGTGAGTGATTGATGGAGTTTAGCTGACCATGGTGATAAAGAAGGACAACGTGAAATCATTACACATAGAGGCTGCTGAAGAGATATCAAGGAGTTACCAGAGTGGATCAAAAAAGCCTGTAAGAAAACTTCCATCTTTGGCTGGGGACAGGACATGGCTGCAGTGACCAGGAGATTATTGCAGCTACCAGGAGCGGCCCATAGATAGATGGCATAAATAGCTTACAATGGAGCTCATAGAGAATGCAGGTAGAAAGGAAGAAACCCTCCCACATGAATGCCATTGTGACAGAGGCCAGACTTGGTGAGTTGACTGCCAACCAAATCAGTTGTCAGGTAAACTGTGGGCCCTAGGAGAAAAAAAACAACAGCATCATGTGCCGTTGCTCCAAAATCAAGAAAAGTGAGAGGTAGCAGGTTGGCCCAGACTTTGGACCAGAGGGTCCAGAGAGCTGTATAATCAAAACGGAGATAAGATACTTCCAGGCTGCTGGCAGTAGTAGTAGGGGATGGGGTACATCAGGAGACTGAGTGAATAGTAAATACAACAAACTGCGGTGAAGTATAACAATCACTGCTAATGTTGAAACGGGAGGCAGAGATAGACAACAGTGTTACAATTTTATTTTTTAATAACATTGTTTTAATTTCATTTTTATTTTTACTTTTTGAGGAAAGGCTCCAAAGCAAATTTCTGAACGGTGGATTATAACAATGGCTGCTAGCCTGCTAAGTGCTAACAGTTTTTGAATTTTAAAAACATTTTGTTTTGTTTTTTTTGTTTGGGGAGTTTGGGTTCGCTCATCCCATGACACAAGACGGTTGGCATGCAACTTCATGGGCCGGCTGACAGCAACAGTGTCAAGACACTGGGACAATTTCAGATTGCCAGGCCTGATCTAATCATCTGCCTCAGCAAGAGGAGTGTGAAAATCAGAACTAATCCAGCCTTGATTCACGCAAAAAACCCTCTACGACATGACACTTGAGGCTGGGCAGAAAAGAAGCCCTAGTGCATAGTGGGCAAATTCAGGCCACTGTTCAGTCCAGGAGGTCTGAGAAGAGGCTTTGCGAGCCAGACTGCAGGTAAGCCTGAGCCTGCTCGTTGAGGCGGGTGAACTGGGCCTGCTCACTTGGTTGCGCCTGTTGGGAGGCTGAAAAAATTGTTACTTCATACTCATGAGGCTTAACTGTCTGCTGCTGGTTGTGGCAGGAGATGGGTAACTCTGCCGGGCCTCCCTTTCAGAGACGCTGGCAGCAAGCTGGGGCTGGCTGAAAGCTGTTACCAGGTTTGGACATAGCTTCTCCCGGTATGAAGCTAATTTCTCCTCCTTTTCCTGGGGAGGAAAACAATTCCCCATGTTTGAGTGATACCGTGGGTCCAGAAGCGTTGCAAGCCAGTATTTGTCAGTCTGCCTTATTTTTAGGATACGCCTGTCAGTGCGTAAGCATGTGAGCATACAGCTCGCCATCCTGGCCAGCGTGCCCGAGGAGCCAGTTCTTTCTATCTCAGCCTCTCTCTGAGACAATTGAGTGTCCCTGAAGGTGTCATCGTCATCCTCCTGCTCCTCCAACTATGTCTCCTCCTCCTCCTGGGCATCATCAAACTCCTCCTCCTCCTCCTCCTCCTCCCCCTCCTCTAGTTGAAGCTCCTAATCCTCATCCTTCTCCTGCACCTCCATGGAACTTTGTCGTTGGGGCTCCACAACAGTCACAGCATGCTGTGCAGAGAGATGTGCAGGGTTACTTTCCCCCATTGCCCCCTGCTGCATGAGCGACAGTGTCTTTTCAAATATTATTGAAACAATGTCGTTCAGACTGCAGCTGTCCCTTCTAACCAATTTAGAGGCTTCCTCAAAGAGCTTCAGCACACTGCAGGCATCACGCACCAGCCTCCACTGACGGAAATCTAAGATACACCTGCTCTCTACGGCCGATGATTCTGGCTGCTGCTGGACAAAGTCATCCACTGCTCTCCGCTGCTCAAGGAGCCGCTGCAACATGCAACATTCACCTATCAACTGGTGTGGCAGAAGACCGTTTTGCCGCTGCAAGTCCATCAGAGCGTTGCGGGACACATAAGAGTAACTCAATTGAGTGCAAAGCTTACGTGACTTTGCCAGCACTGTGCACAGGCCAGTGAATGTTTTCAGAAATTTCTGAACCACTAGATTTACTACATGTGCCATACAGGGAGCATGCCTGAATTGTCCCAGGTTCAGCGCTGCCACTATATTTTTCCCGTTGTCACTCACAACTAGAGATGAGCGAATTATTGAAAATTCACTTCGGCGACTGTTCAACGAATTTTTGGTCTTAATAGAAATTTATTTGGTCGAATTTACATTAAAAAAATAATCATTGTTTTGCGAACATTCCTACACAAATTGCGAACATACAGTCAGCGTTGTTAAAAGTACGCAATACGTAAGCATTAGCTTACAAAAGTGCGTACGAATTCTTAGCGTACTATTGACTCGTGATTGCGTCATACGCATGAGGCTAGGCCGCGGCGTACAGTCCTCAGAGGCAGTCCATATGAGGTAGAAAAGTAAGGTGCTCACTGCTAGCTATCAAGCTAAGTGCATAATTTACTAAAAACACCGTACAATAAGTGCATAATAGGACACATTGCAGTACCGGAAAAAGAATACACACAATGGGCTAAAGTGCTTGAACGTTGCTGAACCTGTAAAAACATTATTGCTAAAATACAGCAAAGACATAATTATGCAAACATTTTAGTGCAAACAATTTCACATTTGCAAGCATAAAAGGCTTAGATATATGTTTGAGTCTCTCCTTATGGCTGCTTGATAATAAAACACTGGAACACTGTCCAAAATTCAATTGTAATCCACGTGAGGTAATTTTGTAATCCAAACAGGTAACGTGTAATCCACATGGATGGTATAAAATAGCAGCAAATAGAGAACCCTCTTTGCAAAGGGGGCTCCCATATAACCTGAGAATGGGGTAAAAAGGAAATAGGCGCGCTTGGGGGGGGGGGGGAGTCCTGACAAGCCATGTTCATCTGGGTGACAGTCAAACAGGGGGAAATACAAACTAAACAAACAAAAAAGTGCCAACTAGCTCTCACCTGTCAGGTGCAGTCCATGGTGTGGCTCCCATAGGTCCTCTTGAAGTGTCCTTGAGACAGCCAGTAGTTGGATCCCTTAGATGAGGGACCTGAAGTCCTCCTCGCTTGAGCTGCTACTAAATTACATCAGAGGACGCTCCTGCCTCTTGTAGGCCAAGCTTGCTGCCTTGGTGGAACTCCAGTGCCCTCTTCTTCCGGAAGTTGGACTTGACCGGGTCCGGGTGGTGGTCACACTGGTGAGCGCTGTAGCCACTTGCGCTTTTCCGGATACTCCTGCCGGGACAGAAGGGTTAAGGACTTCTGGCTGCAGTGGTTCAGGCAAGGTTTCACCCAGGGAAGAAGCTCCAGCTCCCCTGGCTGCTCCTGACTTCATTTTCCAGGGTAGTTGGTACTGGTGGATCACCGTGGACTGGAAAGAAAACGATGATGTCGTCAGCAGACCCAGCTGAAAGGACTGTGATGGTGGTGGTGGTGGCAGTCCAGGGATCAGTGGCTCCGGCTGTGGCTTCTCCCTGAAACGGAGGGTGCCATCTGGTGTTACGTGCACAGTGCTGCACGTAACACCAGAGTGTGCAAAGAGTGCCAAGAGTGTGCAAAGCAGTAATCAAAGCAAAAGGTGGCTACTTTGAAGAACCTAGAATATAAGACATATTTTCAGTTGTTTCACACTTTTTTGTTAAAGGGGTTGTCCGGGTTCAGAGAAGAACCCGGACATACCTGCAATTTCACCCAGGCAGGCCTGCCTGAAGAGGACATCGGAGCATCTCATGCTCCGATGCCCCCCCCTTGCCCTGCGCTAGATCGCGCAGGGCAAGGTCTCTTGTTTTGTAAATACTCGCTGCCGGGCGGGTACTTCCGCCGGCAGTGAGTTCGGTGACGTCACCGGCCTTAATGGCCGGCTTTAGCGCTGCCCTAGCCGTTTTACTGGCTAGGGCAGCGCTGAAGCCTGTCCATCAGCGCCGATGACGTCACCGACTCACTGCCGGGCGGAAGCCTCTGCCCGGCAGGGACCGGTACGTCACCGGAACCCGGCGAAATTCCTTTGCCCTGCGCTTCTCTGAACCCGGACAACCCCTTTAAGTATATAATTCCTTATGTGTTAATTCATAGTTTTAATGTCTTCAGTGTGAATCTACAATTTTCATAGTCATGAAAATACAGAAAACTCTTTGAATGAGAAGGTGTGTCCAAACTTTTGGTCTGTACTGTACGTCAATCACCATTATTACCGATCAATATCGATATGCAAGAGTTGTATATAAAATTGGGGTGCATAAAATGATATATAAATAAAAGCATAGGTTCTATAAGAGGTATTAAAAAAAAGTATAATAAAAAACACACCATAAACAATCACAAATCGTGATGGTTAGGATCATTGATTGTAACTGCAAAGTTAAAGAACTTACTTCACCGGGGAGAGAAGTATAGGATAAACTCAAGACCCCTATACTTGAGCCTCCCCCGCCGAGGTCGCCTGTAGATAGTAAGTGTGGCTTCTGTTTCCCCCAAAGATGACACGGGGCTCCACGGTATGGCAGAAGTCTTTAATAGGTAAGATAAGCTTAATGCTTTTCGGGATAGTACCCCTTTATCAAGAGCATGAGTAGAATACACATACAAAAGCATATATATATATATATATATATATATATATATATATATATAGAGGGAAAGAAGCACATGGCAGAAAATCAATCAGTCACTGACCGGAATTATCACTTCCGGGTTCTGGTCAGGTCAAAGTGACATTAAATGATAACAAATCATAGATTAATGTATTCTTGGTTGTTTACATAGTGTTGTCTTCAATTTTTATAAACGGTGAGGTTGATGGCCACAGGGTGATAAGTAAGTTAGGCATAGAAATTATATTAAAGTAAAGTAGTGAGTATCGGAAGCGGATGTTGATCCCCATGCGTTCCACTGTGGTACTCATGAGGGATATTGTATTTGGAGCATATTAGAATCGCCCAGTGTTTGGTTAAAAAATATCTTAGTTGATTGGTGTGCTTGATATCAGAGCGCACCCCTTTTTAACTCTCTTTGGTTTTAACGAGGCATTAGAATATAACAACTACTGAATTCATTGATTCAATTCATTTAATTCATTGATTATATTCCCATCTGGACATTTTATTTTTTTTTATTTTTTTGGACATGATTTTTGTCATCTCTATTTATTATTTTATTGATTTACTATTTTATAGATTAATTATCGATCTATTATTTTATTCTATTATCTATCACAATCATCACTGATATATTTGTTTATATAATAATAATAACAATAATTTATTATTATTATTATTATTATTATTATTATTATTATTATTATTATTATTATTTATTATTATTAATATTAATTTATCCATTCATTTATTTACTCATTATTGTTCTATTATTGTTTAATTCATTAATTTTTTTTTCATTACTATTTCACTTATTCTTGATTTATCATATTATAACTCTATATTTTATATATTTTATCCTTTTAATAATTAATGAGAGAATTACAACACCAATCTACTCTTCATGTCAATGGTATCCCCATGTTATCTTCTTTTGATTTTGATAATGTATTCTAGGGATATTGATTCGGAGCATCTCCATAATGTCCTGCGCTCCCCTATGCAGCCCAGGACCGGCGCCTCTGATGTGTTTATGTGCGTAGAACGCACCCGTTCATTTCTTCCTCTGGGCATGGGTCCTGTGTGTGTTACGCACTGGAGAGCACCGGCTTACCTCCTCTGAGGCAGCTGGTGCGTTCCAATGTGGAGCACGCACGGTGTCTCACTACACTTAGTATTGGAGGGTGCACTCTGATATCGAGCACACCAATCAATTAGGATATTTTTTAACCAAACACTGGGGGATTCTAATATGCTCCAAATACGATATCCCTCATGCGTACCACAGTGGAACACATGGGGATCAACATCCGTTTCCGGTACTCACTACTTTACTAATATAATTTCTATGCCTAACTTACTTATCATCCTGTGGTCATCAATCTCACCCTTTATAAAAATTAAAGACAACACTATGTAAACAACCAGGAATACATTAATCTATGATTTATTATGATTTAATGTCAATTTGACCTGACCAGAACCTGGAAGTGATGTCATCACACTTTCACCTGAACAGAACCCGGAAGTGATGTCATCACACTTCCGGTCAGCTGACTGATTTTCTGCCATGTGCTTCTTTCCCTCTATACATATGCTGTTGTATGTGTATTCTACTCATGCTCTTGATAAAAGGGGTACTATCCCGACATGCGTCGAGCTTTTTTTACCTATTAAAGACATCTGCCATACCGTGGAGCGCCGTGACATCTTTGGGGGACACAGAAGCCACACTTACTATCTACAGGTGACCTCGGCGGGGAAGGCTCAAGTATAGGTGGCTTGAGTTTATCCTATACTTTCCTCCCCGGTAAAGTAAGTCCTTTAACTTTGAAGTTACAATCAATGATCCTAACTAGAGATGAGCAAATTTTTCAAAAATTCGATTCGGCTAATTCGCCCAATTTAAATATTCGCTTCGATCCGAATAAATTAGTTGCGAATTGCGTTAAAAAACGACTACTTCTGGGCTGCAGAGAGCCTGGATAGTGGTGTAGAACACTGTGCCTTGCAGTAAAATGCATAGGGAGTAGTGTTGATCGAGCACCTCTGTGCTCGTATGCTCCGGTGCTCTGGTCGAACACTCGAGCATAATGTTAGTCAATGGGACTAAACCAGGCACCCCCCTCTCGGAAGAGGGGAGCGTGTCTGGTTAATAGGAAAAGTTCAGAATCGCGAGGTATCCTCTTTTACTCCTTTCGCTTCTAAAAGTATGCTAATTAACTGAATTTGTATGCTTTAGCACACAATGCATACCCATTAGCGTCCAAATGTGTACACATTAGCATACAAATTTGTACGCATTAGAGTACTACTGTGGTAGTGAAAGAAAAATGTCAGCCAGTGTGACACGCACATAACAGGCTTCGCTCTTAGAATCGTTGCACGCTTTTATGTATTTGGGCAGTTAAGGGGCCAAAACTCACCAAACAACTCAAGTCTGAACTCAGCCTTACAGGTCAATGTTAGCGCCAGCTATAAAGAATCGTGCAGAGGCCCAAGATCCTACTAGAGCACCAAAAGAGCACGCCTTTTACACCAATTGACTGATTCCACATACATTTCGACAGAACCTGTTCTATTACACACTTATACAAGCAGAGCCCCCCCAGACAGGTTGGAGATGGCAGTGGCAGCAGCATCAGCAGGCTATAGAGTGGCATGACGACAGTGTGGCCAGCTGGCAGCAGCATGAGTAGGCCACAGAGTGGCAGAATGTCAGACCCTGGAGGTGGCAGCAGCAGTGGAAGTAGTAGTACAATTTGGAGGCCACAGAGTGGCACAATTACCTAATTTTGACATAGCGGCAGCTAGGAGACGGCATTTGGAGTCGGCGGCGGCAGCAGCATCAGACCGGAGAGTGGCATGGTGACATACCCTGAAGAGCAGACCGTAAAAAAGAATTCTCTGGTTTTTGGTTAAGATAAACTGTAGCATATGTTCTTATCAGCAGCTGCAAGAGGCAGCAGCAGTCGAAGAAATTTCAAGGCCACAGGGTGGGACCGTAACAGCAGCTGCAAGAGGCAGCAGCAGTCGAATACCTTTGCTAGGCCACAGAGTGGCACTGTAACAGCAGCTGCAAGAGGCAGCAGCAGTCGAACAAATTTCAAGGCCACAGAGTGGCACGGTAACAGCAGCTGCAAGAGGCAGCAGCAGTCGATGAAATTTTAAGGCCACAGAGTAACAGCAGCTTCAAGAGGAAGCAGTCGAATACATTTCAAGGCCACAGAGTGGGAGAGGCAGCAGGAGTCATACTAATTTTAATGAGACAGAATGGCACAGTGACATACCCTGGGAGAGGCAGCAACAGTCATAAAAATTTAAATTCAATATACTGTACAGAGTGGCACAATTACATAATTTGGAGGTAGCGGCAGCTAGGACACAGCGTGTGGAGGCGGCGGCAGCAGCATGAATAGGCCACAGAGTGGCACAATTACATAATTTGGATGTAGAGGCAGCTAGGACACCGTGTGGGTGACGCATCATGGCTGATCAAATCTGATGCATCAGGCGTTGGTAGGTGGAAATCCTGGCTGATCCACGCCTGATTCATTTTGACAAAGGTGAGTCTTTCCACATTTTGGAAGGACAGGCGAGTTCTCCTAGGGGTAACTATGGCCACCGCCGCACTGAACACCCGCTCTGATGCCACACTACTAGCCGGCCAGGACAGCTTCTCCAGTGCAAACTCGGCCAGTTGCGGCCACAAATCCAGTTTGGCTGCCCAGTAGTCCAGCGGATCTTCAATGTGGGGTGGCAGGGTGCTGTCCAAGTAGGCCACTACCTGCTGTTTCAGGGTCTGCTCCTGGTCTACATTCTGCTGCTGAGTACTTTTCGAACTTGGCGGGTGAAGAAAGCTGCTCATCAGCGACTCCGACTCAAGTTGCTGCTGATGGAGCTGGTACTGCTCCTAACCCCCCCCCACAGCAGCCGTGGCAGTGGTACGTGAGCGCTGAAGGACCCCCCGGTCAGACCTGCGAGAGGATGGACGATGACGCAGATAGGCAGCAGCCAGGGCATTGCAGATAGGCAGCAGGTGAAAAAAAGGCCCCTATTTTAGAATGGTAGCAAGGCTCCAAGAGGGTGGAGAGCCAGAAGTCACCCCTCGCCGTATGGTGAATATTTGGCTGTCACTACGTAAGCAAGTGAGCATGCATTGGGACATTTGCACAAGTGACTCGGAGGGACTCCCTGCCTCAAACTCCACTGTATACTGCCATGGTGTCTCTGGGTCATCTGCCTCATCTTCCTCATCTCCCTCTACCTCCTCTGGCTGCTCCTGCTCCTCCTCTTCTGTCACCTGGGTAGAAAAACCACTAAATGCTTGTGCTCCAATGTCCTCCTCCTCCAGTTCAGCCCCCCCGGACTCATGTGGCCGTGAGATGTAGTCTCCACGTCTCCAGTCCCCTGACCAGAAAGATTTTGCAGCATATGTTCCAGGACATAAAGGAGTGAAATGACGTTGTTCAAACCGTAGTCTTGGCGACTGACAAATAACGTGGCCTCCTTAAAGGGCCTGAGCAAGCGGCAGGTGTCACGCATGAGCTGCCACTGGCTGACATCAAAATTACACCGGGGAGTACTCCTGTCCGCTTGGATCATTAAGAAATCGTTTATGGCCTTTCTCTGTTCGTACAGTCGGTCCAACATATGGAGGGTAGAATTCCAACGGGTGGAAACCTCACATATCAGCCTATGTTGGGGGACGCCATTCTGCCACTGCAGCTCAAGGAGGGTGTGCTTGGCAGTGTAGGTATGGCTGAAGTGCATGCAAAGTTTCCTGGCCATTTTTAGAATGTTTTGCAGTTGGGTATAAGACTTTGGGTATAAGAGGAACCGTTTGACAACCAGATTAAATATGCGCGCCATGCAGGGCGCATGGCTCAGCCCTCCTTGGCGCAGCGTGGACACCATGTTCTTTCCATTATCTGTCACCATGGTTCCGATTTTTAGTTGTCGCGGAGAAAGCCAGCCATCGATTTTTTCTTTCATGACGCGGAGCAGTTCCTCCCCTGTGTCACTTTGTCTGCTAAGGCAAACCAGGCATAGCACTGCGTGACACCACAATGCCCTGCACAGGTTGTACTCTGGAGGAGCACTATGACTTGGTCCTGCAGTGGAGGCTGAGGTGGTGGAGAAGGAGCCTGACATTAGCGTAGGATCAGCAGTTTGACAACGAGGAGGAGAAAGTGGCGACACCTGTTCAAGTTGCTCGTGTGGCTGAGCAGGAAGCACTTTGACCCAGTGGGCCGTAAAGGACAAGTACTTGCCTTGACCATAGTTACAATTCCACACGTCGGCACTGCCGTGCAATTTGGCATACACTGACAGGCTCAAGGACTGGGCCACCTTCTCTTCTCCATATTTGTGCAGTGCTGGGACTGACTTTTTGGCAAAGAAATGACAGCTTGGGACTCTCCACCTTGGCTCGGCACAAGCCATCAGTTCTATGAAGTCCACCAGTTGAAAAGGGAGGGACTGCAGCACGAGCAACTTGGACAGGAGCACGGTCAGCTTATGCGCTGTAGGATGGCTGGAGGGGCCTGCTGTCTCTTTGCAATCACCTCGGTGAAAGACTGCTGCAGTAATGAGTGGCGAAAAATAAGAGGAGGAGGAGCAGGAGCATCTGGAGCGGTAGATAATGACAGACAGCTCCCTTCAGCAGAGGTGCTGGAGCCTTGACTGCCTGAAATGGGATGCGTGCCACTGGGTGATGCTGCTGTTGCTGCTGCCGACTAGACCGCCACATTTGAGCCACGGTTCTCCCAGGCCACTTTGTGGTGACGCTGCATATGTTGGCGCAGGGCCGTGGTGCCAACATTAGCACCCTGGCCAAGCTTCACTTTCTGACCACAGATTCTACATATAGCCATGTTCACCTCCTCAGGCTTCACCTTGCTCCCAAGTGCGATCGGCTACATCATCATCAACTACAGTTTGCAAGTCTCTAATGTCCTCCTCAACTGTCTCAGTGTACAAAGCCTGACCGCTCTCAACATCACCTCCCACTACAATCTCCAAATCAGTACTTGACCACCTACTGGAAGGAGCGGATTTCTGCCCCACCTCTTGGCTTCCAAGCAGCTGCTGACTGTCCTCAAGTAGTTCGTCCTTGCTGTATAGTGGCGCAGAGCCCATAGCATATAGTACTTCTCTGGCTGAGGGAACCGAAAACGACAGAGGCAGGTTGAGGACAGGTGAGGGCACTGGAGCTGCTCTTGGCCCATGCCAACAAAGGGTTGAGTCTTACGAACCCACCGACTCTTGGCTGGGGGTTTCAGATGTCATCTGGGAGGCAGTGGATGACCAAGTCAACCATTCAAGAACCGCTGGGTTGGTGGTCAACACACGACCACTAGATGACACCGGTAGCTGTGGCCTCGCCGAGTGACCCCCTAATGCCACGTCCCCATCCTCTGCTGAGACCTTTGCCTATTCCAGAAGCATTTGTGCCACTGCCCCTCTCCTGTGAATGGCCTGTCACCCCTATGTCTGACATACTGTTTGATAACAATTTTTAAATAAAAGGAAATTAAGAATCCCCCCCAAAAATATACTTTGCCCACTGCCTTGCACAACTGCTTAACTATTTCATTAATAAATACCGTCACCCACAGAGTGGGTTAACAATGGGTTGCTGAACTGCAGTACAATGGGTTACTGCACAGCACTACACACTATAGGACGATTTTCTTTTTCTGTGGTGACTGACGCTGCAAATATTTATTTGAAATGAACAACCCACAAACACAGATTCACTGTTTCTTTGGCAAGTCAACTTCACTGACTACGTTAGCACAATATCACGCTTTTCTGTTTGGATGGCGAATAATGCCGCAAATAGTTATTTAAAACAAAAAACCCCACAAATACTGATTCACTGTTTTTTTGGCAAGTCAATTTTACTGACTACGTTAGCACAATATCACGCTTTTCTGTTTGGATGGCGAATAACGCTGCAAATAGTTATTTAAAACTAACAACCCCACACACACGGATTCACTGTTTTTTTGGCAAGTCAACATCACTGACTACGTTAGTACTATATCACACTTTTCTGTTTGGATGATGAATAACTCTGCAAACAGTTATTTTAAATGAACAAACCCACAAATACAGATTCACTGTTTTTTTGGCAAGTCAACTTCACTGACTGCGTTAGCACAATATCACGCTTTCCTGTTTAGATGGCTAATAACTCAGCAAATAGTTATTTAAAACTAACAACCCCACAAACAAGGATTCACATTTTTTTTTGGCAAGTCAACTTCACTGACTACGTTAGCGCAATATCACGCTTTTCTGTTTGGATGGCGAATAACGCCGCAAATAGTTATTTAAAACTAACAACCCCACAAATGCGGATTCACAGTTTTTTTGGCAAGTCAACTTCATTGACTGCGTTAGCACAATATCACGCTTTTCTGTTTGGATGGCGAATAACGCCGCAAATAGTTTTTTTAAATGAACAAACCCACAAACATGGATTCACTGTTTTTTTGGCAAGTCAACTTCACTGACTACGTTAGCACAATACCATGCTTTTCTGTTTGGATGGCGAATAACGCTGTAAATAGTTACTGTAAATGAACAAACCCACAAACACGGATTCACAGTTTTTTTGGCAAGTCAACTTCACTGACTACGTTAGCACAATACCATGCTTTTCTGTTTGGATGGCGAATAACGCTGTAAATAGTTACTGTAAATGAACAAACCCACAAACACGGATTCACAGTTTTTTTGGCAAGTCAACTTCACTGACTATGTTAGCAGAATATCACGCTTTTCTGTTTGGATGGCGAATAACGCCGCAAATAAATATTTAAAATGAACAAACCCACAAACACGGATTCACTGTTTTTTTTTTTTTTTCTTTTAAATTTTTTATTTTTATTGAAACACAGTATGTAACATACATTTCGTGCATTTCTAAAGAAAAGTGTTCAGCATTTGAGTAACACGTTAAAATACAATAACATTGTCATCGTTAAAGAAAACAGTAAACCCATTGTCTTCATGTGCATTTCTGTCTAGTCTATACATCTCCCCAATTGTCATAGGAGAGATTTACAATCCTGCTCATGAGATCCTTTGACGAAGCTCGCCCAAAGACCCTTTCAAATCCTCTGTGTAATACCAGGTGGTGTGCAGGAAAGGAGTCATAACCACTGATATTTCATCTTGTGTCAAGACTGTGATAATAAATTGTTTCCACCTCTTTAAGAAGTGTTTGGTAATGGTTTGTTTTTTGCACTCTGCTTCTAACCGCTCTAAATACATGTAGTGACGTAGTTGTGTAATTACCTCTATAGTGGAAGGCATACTAGGCAATAGCCAATGTTGTAACAATGCCTGTTTAGCTGCCATCAAGGTTATATGTACTAAGGCTGGGGAGTGAAATAACAATGTCAATGGCGAGAACTGGAGGGGTTTTGGCCACAACTTTTGTATTAGTGAAAGTACATCTTTCCAAAAGATCTGTACTGCTGGGCATGTCCAGATGCAATGATATAGATCCACCAGATCTTTTTGGCATTTTGGGCACTGCGTTATTCTGTCAAGCTTGGATTCCGATCTTGGGACTGAAAAAGCATATATTGCTTCATGAACCAGCCGAAATTGTGTACCCCTCCAGATCTCATTGACTATATGCTTCCTCACTAACTGTAGTTCCTCCAACATCCTAGCTGATGTATCAGGTGTTTTTAAAATACCTTCCCAGTAGGAGAAAATCATGGGTTTGGACAACTCTGTGTGTTGTGCCTTAAGTGACCTATAAAGGCCTGAGATGGTGTTTCGAGAGTCCTGCCCTCCTATCCACTTGTCAAAAAGATTATCTGAGAGTTCTGCAGAATAATCTCGCAAATGTTTCCGACAATAAGCACTTATTTGAGCATACTGGAAAACCTGCGGACTGGACAATAGGTATTTTTGGCTAATTTCCTCTAGCGTGAGGAGGCGTGGTTGTGTGCTATGCAGGATATCTTTTAGGATAGTAATTCCTCGCCTCCTCCATTGTTGGAAGAACTTATTTTGCTGACCTGCCGGAAAATCAGGTAAATGCCATAAGGGCATATGTTTCGATACTTTAAAGGAGAGCTTGAATTCCTTTCATATAGCTTTCCAGGCCGCAATCGTGTCTCTCAATACAACAGAGTGTTTTATATTAGCTGGTAGAGCACTGTATGGTGAGTGCAATATGGCAGAAAGAGTATATGGAGAAGCCAGCTCCAGCTCAAGCCTGGTGTTAGAGTAGTGACCCATGTTATGTAACCAATCCGCTACATGTCGCCCAATACATGCTAGGTTATAATATCTAATATCCGGAAAATCAAGTCCTCCTTTTTCCACCGGCTTCGTTAGCTTTTTTAAGGAGATACGTGGACGTTTCCCCGCCCATAGGAATTTCACGAATGCTGAACGAAGGCTCTGAACATCTTTATGTTTAAGGAGTACAGGAATCGTTTGAAGAGGGTATAAGAGTTTGGAGAAACTCTCCATCTTTAAAAGATGTACCCTGCCATTAAGATTAATGGCACCTTTTGAGCTCTTCAATAATTTTCCTCAGTAGAGGTGGGTAGTTTAGCGTATACAATGATTCAGGGGTTCTCCCTATTTTTATGCCAAGATATGTTAAGTAGGTGTTAGATACCTGGAAACCAGACGTTAGAAGTCGCTCCGTGTCTGCTGTGGAAAATGGTGTCAGTCCCATTATTTCACACTTGGAAACATTTAGTTTGAAACCTGAAAAGGAGCCAAAGTGGGTTATGTGGTCTATCACCGGTCCCAGCTGAGCCAGAGGATCCTTCATGAACAATAATATGTCATCTGCAAAAAATGCTGATCTGACATCCTGCCTGCCTACTGGACGTCCTGAGTATAGATTTTCTTTTTCTAGATGTCTCAGCAAGGGCTCAAGTGCAATGTTGAATAACAGGGGCGACAAGGGGCAACCTTGCCTTGTTCCCCTTTGTAGGATGATTGGCTGGGACCTAATTCCTGGAGAGTAGATTTGGGCAATGGATGTTGGGTACAAACCCCCCAAGAATGTACGGAAGTCCCCTCGGATCCCCATTTTATCCAAGACTAGGTTCAGCCAGTGCACCTTGTCGAAAGCTTTTTCAGCATCTAGGGCTACCAAGGCTCCTTTGGCAGCCGACGATGGCCGAGTTCTTGCCCAGTCAAGAACTGAGAGAGTCTTTCTGATGTTGGTGACTGCAGCTCTACCTTTAATAAATCCTACTTGACTGGGCCCAATCAGCTGAGGAAGAATTCGGGCCAGCCGGTTTGCCAGAATTTTAGTGAGGATCTTTAAATCCTGATTAATTAAGGATATAGGGCGATATGAACCGGGCTGATCCGAATCCTTTCCAGGCTTTGGGAGAAGACGAATATATGATAGATTGGAGTGCCTGGAAGGAGGTGTCCCCTGCCATAAGGCTTTGAAGTATGCTGTTAAAGGTTGTGCTATGTTATGTTTCAGTGCTTTATAAAAATCCACTGAGAATCCGTCCGGCCCTGGTGCCTTCCCTCCCTGTAAGGTGCCTATAGTGGATAGAACTTCCTCCTGTGTTATAGCACCGTTAAGCACCTCCAAGTCTTCCAAAGCGACTGATGGTATGTCGGTATCATTTAAGTAGGCTACACCCTCCGACTCATTGAAAGGTTCCGTATCAGAGTATAGATTGGCATAGAACTGCTGGAAAATCTGCATGATTTGTGCTGGATCGGTTCGCAAGTTGCCCGCTGTGTCTCTGATAGCTGGGATATGAGTTGGGCGTCTAAACCCTCTTGCTAAATTCGCCAATACCTTTCCTGATTTGTTTCCATGCCTAAATAACCTAGATTCCTGATGGGATCTGCTTAATTGCTCCTTTCTTTCCAATACATGTTTGTAGGATTCTCTAACAGACTTCCACTCCTCCAGAGTACTGTGGGAGGGATGACTCTGATGTCGGGTATATGATATCCTCAACTTGTCACTCAGTGATTGTAATTGGATCTGTAGGTGCTTTTTAGTGGTTTTGACATAAGCCATGATTTTCCCCCTGAGAACCGCTTTTCCCGCTTCCCAGTAGAGGGACGGATTGTTCTCATGTTCAGCATTTTGATATCCATATTCTGTCCACCACCCCTGGAGTTGCTCTACAAAAGTGTCATTTCTAGTCAAGGCTGATGGAAAGTGCCAAATAAAGTCCGTGCCCCCTCTCCGAACATCCTCTAGATCCAGTAAAAGCGGAGAATGGTCAGAGATGAGCATAGGGCTTATTTCAGTATACATAGTTCTGCCCACTAGTGGGCTATTTAGTAACACATAATCTATTCTTGACCAGGACTGCCCTGAGTATGAATAGTGTGTGTATTCCCTGCTATCTGGATGCTGGCTTCTCCATATATCTGTAAGGGATAAGTCTGCAATGAAATCCTGCAATATAGTGTTCGGTCTAGCTGTACTTGTGTGTTGGCCAGATGACTTTTGGTCTTCTCGAGGGTTATGTGTGAGGTTTAAATCCCCCGCTAACAGGATGTTACGATGAGAATCAGCCTGAAGAGTCGCATGCAACTCCGAAAAAAAACTGTGCTTGGTTAGTGTTAGGGCCATAGACATTATATGCGCTTAACTCTCCTACGGGTGTGTCAAGTACTACATGTATTAACCTCCCGATCCGACAGTTGGCTTTTAATGTGATGGGCCATATGTTTAGATATCAGTATCAGCACACCCCCCTTACGTCCGTCGGCCGGGGACCCCAGGACCTCACCCACCCATTGTTTTTTCATTCTGAAATAGTCCTCACTTCGCAGATGCGTTTCTTGTAAAAACGCTATATCTGCCCTGAGGCGTTTCAGGTGATTAAGGACCTTAGTGCGTTTTTGTGGGGATCGCAACCCCTTTATATTCCATGATACTAACCGCATAGTGTGAGATCGGGTGGCGTATACTTGCAATAGATGTGAATATAATATGAAGTATAAATATTAACCTGAATCAGGGAGTGTGGCGCTAGGGTCCCAGGCCTATTGTACCATGAAGACAATGTAATGTAACAAAACCTAATTTGTAAAACATAACAACATGTAACATATGAAAATGCAATCTTCTTTCCTCTTATCAGGAGCATTATAGAAGGTGACCCCCTTTTTTCTAGCATGCGGAACCCCCCCCCCACCCATCCTGACCCCCCCCCACAATGGGAAATATCACCCTCCTACATCCAGGTGAACCCCTACCCCCCAGAGACTCTACAGATAACTATCACCCTTCTGTGGGGTTGTGAGTCCTTCGCCGATATCACCTGAGTTTCAGTGACCCTTAGAAGGTTAACAGATGGTTGCGAGTTCAGTCCTCCGTGGTCTCTGATCTCGGTGTTCTCGGAGGCCGTTGCACTCGTGGGTTCGGAGTACGTCGCCCGTCTCTCCTGTCAGGTGTAGATGTTCCGGTCCTGAAGCGCGAGTCCTTAGATTCGGGTCTGCAGAGCCACGTGGCTAGATCCGATTCTGCCTCTTGCGGATCCACGTAGGATTTTTGGCGTCCTTCCAAATCAGTAACTCGTAGAACAGCCGGGTAAGTCAGTTGGAAGCGTATCTTTTTCTGAAAAAGCTCAGTGCACAACCTGCTGAAGGCCTTTCGCTTCTTAGAAACTTCTGCAGAATAGTCATCAAACAGCAAGGCCCCATCAATTTGCATTGGTTGTCGAAGGCAGCGATACGCTCTCATCACTGTGTCTTTATCTGCATAGTCCATATAGCGCGCTATGACTTGGCGCGGTCTTTCAGGGCCTTGTGCTGACCTCTGTTGTCTGTTGCGTGCAGGCCTGTCTGGGCCTATGCGGTGGACCCTTTCTACTTTATAAGGTCCTTCCAAGCCCAGCAGTACTGGTATCTGGACCGCGAATATGTGTGCAAGCGTGCTCGGTGGCGTGCTCTCAGGTAGGCCCACTAACCTCACATTGTTTCTGCATGACCTGTTCTCTAAGTCTTCTATCCGGTCATTTAGTCTGGTGGTATCTTGTAACAATTCACAGTCTCTTACATGGGTTTCTGCTATGTCATCCTCTGCTGAAGATATTCTGCGCTCCGCTTCATCCATCCTCTCCCCTTGTAGAGTTACTTCCTTCTGGAGAGATTGCAGGGCCTTAGATATTGTGGCCGACAGTGTAGATTGTATATCCGGAGAGATTTTCTTAGCCACTTCAATAGCAAGTTTCTTGTAGTTGATATGTAGGGAAGAGACCGAACCTGTGTCCGATTCATGCCTCTCATCCTCCGATGCCTCCTCCCGATCTAGCGATGAGAGCGCTGGCGCCAACTTTTCCCGCCTCGTGGTGGGTGACATATTTTAGCCTCACGGACTGCCTGGGGCTGTCTTAAACTGCTCAAGGACACAGTCTCTGGGACGGAGGGTATCCCTGGTCCGTTCCCACAGCAAGAGGTTCGATATGGAAGCAGGATTGTCAAATGTGTGGTGGGTACAGCGGGAGCTCCTCTCTCCTGCGTCTCTACATGCTGGCGCCAGAACAGGAAGTCGGATTCACAGTTTTTTTGGCAAGTCAACTTCACTGACTACGTTAGCACAATATTACGCTTTTCTGTTTGGATGGCGAATAAAGCGGCAAATAGTTATTTAAAATGGACAAACCCACAAACACGGATTCACTGTGTTTTTCGCAAGTCAACTTCACTGACTACGTTAGCACAATATCACGCCTTTCTGATTGGATGGCGAATAACGCCGCGAATAGTTATTTTAAATGAACAAACCCACAAACACGGATGCACTGTTTTTTGGCAATTCAACTTCACTGACTACGTTAGCACAATATCATGCTTTTCTGTTTGGATGGCGAATAAAGCGTCAAATAGTTATTTAAAATGAACAAACCCACAAACACGGATTCACAGTTTTTTTGGCAAGTCAACTTCACTGACTAGGTTAGCACAATATCACGCTTTTCTGTTTGGATGGCGAATAACGCCGCAAATAGTTATTTAAAACTATTGTGAGGTGTGTGGTACACTAGCCGCAGTCTAGAGAATACGTTTTTATTCTCAGTTATATAAATTACAGTCCAGTAAACAATTGTGAGGTGTGCGATACACTAGCCGCATTCTAGAGAATATTTTTTATAACTAAGAATAAAAACGTAAAGTCCAGTGAACAATTGTGAGGTGTGCAATAGACTAGCCGCAGTCTAGAGAATAATTTTTTTCACTCAATTACATAAACTACAGTCCAGTGAACAATTGTGAGGTGTGCGGTACACTAGCCGCAGTCTAGAGAATACGTTTTTATTTTCAGTTATATAAACTACAGTCCACTGAACAATTGTGAGGTGTGCGATACACTAGCCGCAGTCTAGAGAATAATTTTTTTCACTCAATTACATAAACTACAGTCCAGTGAACAATTGTGAGGTGTGCGGTACACTAGCCGCAGTCTAGAGAATACGTTTTTATTCTCAGTTATATAAACTACAGTCCAGTGAACAATTGTGAGGTGTGCGATACACTAGCCGCAGTCTAGAGAATAATTTTTTTCACTCAATTACATAAACTACAGTCCAGTAAACAATTATGAGGTGTGCGGTACACTAGCCGCAGTCCAGAGAATATGTTTTTATTCTCAGTTATATAAACTACAGTCCAGTGAACAATTGTGAGGTGTGCGATACACTAGCCGCAGTCTAGAGAATACATTTTTTCACTCAATTACATAAACTACAGTCCAGTGAACAATTATGAGGTTTGCAGTACACTAGCCGCAGTCTAGAGAATACAATTTTATTCTCAGTTATATAAACTACAGTCCAGTGAACAATTGTGAGGTGTGCGATACACTAGCCGCAGTCTAGAGAATACGTTTTTATTCTCAGTTTTAAAAAATACAGTCCAGTGAACAGTTGTGAGGTGTGCGATACACTAGCCGCAGTCTAGAGAATACGTTTTTATTCTCAGTTTTAAAAAATACAGTCCAGTGAACAGTTGTGAGGCGTGCGATACACTAGCCGCAGTCTAGAGAATAATTTTTTTCACTCAATTACATAAACTACAGTCCAGTGAACAATTGTTAGGTGTGCGGTACACTAGCCACCGTCTAGAGAATACGTTTTTATTCTTAGTTATATAAACTACAGTCCAGTGAACAATTGTGAGGTGTGCGATACACTAGCCGCAGTCTAGAGAATAATTTTTTTCACTCAATTACATAAACAACAGTCCAGTGAACAATTATGAGGTGTGCGGTACACTAGCCGCAGTCTAGAGAATACGTTTTTTCACTCCGTTATATAAACTGCAGTCCAGTGAACAATTGTGAGGTGTGCGGTACATTAGCCGCAGTCTAGAGAATACATTTTATTCTCAGTTATATAAACTACAGTCCAGTGAACAATTGTGAGGTGTGCGATACACTAGCCGCAGTCTAGAGAATACGTTTTTATTCTCAGCTATATAAACTACTGTCCAGTGAACAATTGTGAGGTGTGCAATACACTAGCCGCAGTCTAGAGAATACGTTTTTATTCTCAGTTATATAAACTACAGTCCAGTGAACAATTGTGAGGTGTGCGGTACACTAGCCACAGTCTAGAAAATACTTTTTTATTCTCAGTTATATAAACTACAGTCCAGTGAACAATTGTTAGGTGTGCTATACACTAGCCGCAGTCTAGAGAATACGTTTTTATTCTCAGCTATATAAACTACTGTCCAGTGAACAATTGTGAGGTGTGCGATACACTAGCCGCAGTCTAGAGAATACGTTTTTATTCTCAGTTATATAAACTACAGTCCAGTGAACAATTGTGAGGTGTGCGGTACACTAGCCGCAGTCTAGAGAATACGTTTTTATTCTCAGTTACAGTGCCTACAAGTAGTATTCAACCCCCTGCAGATTTAGCTGGTTTGATAAGATGCAAATAAGTTAGAGACTTCAAACAAGAGCAGGATTTATTAACAGATGCATAAATCTTACAAACCAAAAAGTTATGTTGCTCAGTTAAATTTTAATAAATTTTAAACATAAAAGTGTGGGTCAATTATTATTCAACCACTAGGTTTAATATTTTGTGGAATAACCCTTGTTTGCAATTACAGCTAATAATCGTCTTTTATAAGACCTGATCAGGCCGGCACAGGTCTCTGGAGTTATCTTGGCCCACTCCTCCATGCAGATCTTCTCCAAGTTATCTAGGTTCTTTGGGTGTCTCATGTGGACTTTAATCTTGAGCTCCTTCCACAAGTTTTCAATTGGGTTAAGGTCAGGAGACTGACTAGGCCACTGCAACACCTTGATTTTTTCCTTCTTGAACCAGGCCTTGGTTTTCTTGGCTGTGTGCTTTGGGTTGTTGTCTTGTTGGAAGATGAAATGACGACCCATCTTAAGATACTTGATGGAGGAGCGGAGGTTCTTGGCCAAAATCTCCAGGTAGGCCGTGCTATCCATCTTCCCATGGATGCGGACCAGATGGCCAGGCCCCTTGGCTGAGAAGCAGCCCCACAGCATGATGCTGCCACCACCATGCTTGACTGTAGGGATGGTATTCTTGGGGTCGTATGCAGTGCCATCCAGTCTCCAAACGTCACGTGTGTGGTTGGCACCAAAGATCTTGATCTTGGTCTCATCAGACCAGAGAACCTTGAACCAGTCTGTCTCAGAGTCCTCTAAGTGATCATGAGCAAACTGTAAACGAGCCTTGACATGGCGCTTTGAAAGTAAAGGTACCTTACGGGCTCGTCTGGAACGGAGACCATTGCGGTGGAGTATGTTACTTATGGTATTGACTGAAACCAATGTCCCCACTGCCATGAGATCTTCCCGGAGCTCCTTCCTTGTTGTCTTCGGGTTAGCCTTGACTCTTCGGACAAGCCTGGCCTCGGCATGGGAGGAAACTTTCAAAGGCTGTCCAGGCCGTGGAAGGCTAACAGTATTTCCATAAGCCTTCCACTTCCGGATGATGCTCCCAACAGTGGAGACAGGTAGACCCAACTCCTTGGAAAGGGTTTTGTACCCCTTGCCAGCCTTGTGACCCTCCACGATCTTGTCTCTGATGGCCTTGGAATGCTCCTTTGTCTTTCCCATGTTGACCATGTATGAGTGCTGTTCACAAGTTTGGGGAGGGTCTTAAATAGTCAGAAAAGGCTGGAAAAACAGATAATTAATCCAAACATGTGAAGCTCATTGTTCTTTGTGCCTGAACTACTTCTTAGTACTTTAGGGGAACCAAACAGAATTCTGGTGGTTTGAGGGGTTGAATAATAATTGACCCACACTTTTATGTTTAAAATTTATTAAAATTTAACTGAGCAACATAACTTTTTGGTTTGTAAGATTTATGCATCTGTTAATAAATCCTGCTCTTGTTTAAAGTTTGAAGGGTCTAACTTATTTGCATCTTATCAAACCAGCTAAATCTGCAGGGGGTTGAATACTACTTGAAGGCACTGTATGTATATTACAGTCCAGTGAACAATTTTGAGGTGTGCGATACACTAGCCGCAGTCTAGAGAATAAGTTTTTTTTCACTCAGTTATATAAACTACAGTCCAGTGAACAATTGTGAGGTGTGCGATACACTAGCCACAGTCTAGATAATACGTTTTTATTCTCAATTATATAAACTACAGCCCAGTGAACAATTGGGAGGTGTGCGGTACACTAGCCGCAGTCTAGAGAATATGTATTTATTCTCATTTATATAAACTACAGTCCAGTGAACAAGTGTGCGGTACACTAGCCGCAGTCTAGAGAATACGTTTTTATTCTCAGTTATATAAATTACAGTCCAGTGAACAATTATGTAGTGTGCTGTACAGCAGCGTCAGTCTATAAAATACGTATTTTCTCTCAGTTATATGTATTACAGTCCAGTGAAAAATGGAGTGCTTTGCAGAAAAATAGCTGCCATTTAAAGACTAGGTTTTTTTTCTCAGTTATATGTACTACAGCCCAGTGAACAATTCTCTAGTGTGCTGCACAGCAGCGTCAGTCTATAAAATACGTATTTTCTCTCAGTTATTTGTATTATAGTCCAGTGAAAAATGGAGTGCTTTGCGGTAAAATAGCCGCCATATAAAGACTACGTTTTTTTCTCAGTTATATATACTACAGTCCATTGAAAAATGTAGTGGTTTGCGGTAAAATAGCCGCAGTCTAAAAATTCCTTTTTTTCTCTCAGTTATATATACTACAGTGCAGTGAACAATTCTGTCGTGTGCGGTATAGTAGCCGCACTCTAGTGTTGACACAAACAAGTGACCAAGTTAGTTGAGTTAGCAGGTGAAGCACATAAAATTTTACACTGACACTGCATGGCGGTGACAACAGAGTGACCATATTACACTCAGGTAGTAGGTGAAGCACATAAAAGTTTACACTGACACAGCATGGTGGTGACAACAGAGTGACCAAGTTACACTCAGGTAGTAGGTGAAGCACTTAAAGTTTTACACTGACACAGCATGGCGGTGACACCACCAATGCCTTGGTCAGACTGAGATTGCAGTCAAATGGCTGTAGGTGAGCCTCCCAAAAATTTGTTTTGGAGTGTCTGAAGTTGACCCTCCTGTAAAATAGTTTTTGGAGTGTCTGTAGTTGACCCTCCTGTAAAATTGTTTTTGAGTGTCTGTAGTTGACGCTACTAAAAAATTTATTGGAGAGAGGGCCTGTAGGTGGCCCTCCGTAAACATTGTTTGTATAGAGCGCTAGTTGGCCCTCAGAAACATTGCCTGTTGGCTCAGCGTTTGTGTAAGAAGAGAAGGAGGAGGAAAGGAGAGGATACATAAAGAATCTTCATGTTGAGCTGCTTTCCCCGCTGGAGATTTGCATTCCGGTGTAATCCAGGCTTTATTCATTTCAATAATAGTCAGCCTGTCAGTTGACAGGCGTGTACGCTTATCAGTGATGATGCCACCAGCTGCACTGAAAACCCGCTCTGACAACACGCTAGCGGCAGGGCAGGACAGCACCTCCAAGGCGTACAGCGCCTGTTCGGGCAATGTGTCCAGCTGTGCAACCCAGTAGTTGTATGGAGCAGAGTGATCACGCAGGATATTGGTATGGTCACCTAGGTACTCCCTCACCATCTTTCTGAACAACTCCCCCCCTACTGGGGGACAGGTGACAGTCTTGCTGGGGTGCCATAAAACTTGCAAAGTCCTTGGAGAGTGTTCCCCTTCCAGTGCTTGACAAGCTGCCTGCTCCCCTCCTCTCCCCTGCGAGTTGGCCATCAGAACTACGTCCTCTGCTGCTAGCGGTGTCAGATGGGAAGGATATTTTCAGCTTGTGCACTAGGGACTGTTGATATTGATTCACTCTCATACTCCTTTCCTCTACAGGAATGAGAGTTGAAAAGTTCTGCTTGTACCTGGGGGTCCAGTAGGGTGAACACCCAGTAATCGGTGTTGTCAAAAATGCTTCTAACGCAAGGGTCATGGGAAAGGCAGCCTAACATGAAGTCTGCCATGTGCGCCAGACTCCCAACACGCAATAATCTCCTCAATAGGCTGACTCTCCATTTCCTCCTCCTCCTCTTCAG